>QNTS01002309.1:106426-117424 GCA_003317085.1 Hucho hucho | reverse complement strand
GATACACTGATGCCCTGCTTTAATGCACCATGCAGGCCTCTGAGGTTGGAGCAAACATAGTTATTGAGTTACAAGACAGACACTGGTGGATTCTGATCAATGAGGCCCCAGGTGATGTTTAACCATAGTGAGTGATTGTGTTTTCTAAACCCCATCAGTTGTGTCAGTGTGTGGTCTCTGTGCAACACTCTGGAGAGGTCGTCATTGGGACTGGAGCTGGGGTTTGACTCCCTCTTTAAACCCACTTCATCTAGTTAGTGCTCAATGCGTAAAGGTGTATTTTAGTCATGAGTCATCTGAGGGGTGGGAAAGTGTATTCTCATAAACATAGAAATCATGTAATATCTCAAATGTAGAGGAAGCCAGGACAGTATTGAGATGCTGCCCTATGTGAGCGCAGAGGAGCTGGCGTATGATATTCACTCTACTTGACTACCATATCAGGCTAGAGGGGGGTGTTGGGGAGGGGGTGATAATCCCCCAGTATGTTTACATGATGACACCTCCAGGTCAGGCCCCCACAGTGGGAGAGAGAGACCCCAGCTCTGTGAGCTCTGGCCTGGGGAGAGGTTAATGGTGCTCCCCATGGCTCCACTACTGTATGACTGTAAGCGCCCTCATTGCAGTGATACTGTGACTTCTGAAGGGTTGCTGCACTACTGTAAGTCCTTCTCTCTAGAGGATGCTGTAGCTTATCTACTGCACTGGTGTAGAAGATGATAGGGTTACTCTCACTATGGTACAGAAATAAGCTACTGTATTCCATCAGATTAAAACACTATTCTCCTCTCCCTATCCAGTCTGCAGCCTCTGCATGTGTTCTGGGCCTCTCACAGTAAGCCAGATGTAGCAGCTGAATTCCTCTCTTATGTGTTGGCTGGCTGTGGATCAGGCCTTATGATCATTAGTGGACCTGGTATGGGAAACCCAGGGATCTCTGCCGTTATTCACCAAGAAAGAACACAGCTATTCTCTGATTTTAATGGCTGCCATTTTGTTCTGTTTTAAATGGCAGCTGTCAAAATATCAGGCCGTTGTGAGGGGTGCAGAGCACGTTCCAAACCTCTGCCCATAAACGGTGGGCTGACCACGGTATGTTGGAGACCAACATCCTCCTCCATCAGCCCGACTTTGCTGGAGGGCTATGGGAGACACAATGAATCTACGTCAATGAGATGTTTGCACCCCTATACTCACTCTGCTACCCCTTCTCTGTAGTGTCTTTGTGAACAGCTGGCCTTCAACCCACCTCCAACAACCAGCAGATGGAGGTGCTCATGTCAGAGACGAAAGAGAGAGAGGGAGTCGGAGTGAGAGAATAGGAGGGTCAGAAAGGGGGAGATGAAGAGAGAGCGAAGGAAAGTGGGAGAGATAGAGAGAGAAGCTGTTCTCTCTTTGTGCCAGCACATGACATCACAGCACTCCCAGCTTCCATTAGAGCCTAATAAATGAAGGCCTAACGAGGCAGAGTAGGTGGGAAACGAGAGGGGGGAGGAGAGGGGGAGTGGGGTGGAACCATACCACCCCACGCCTCTGTCAACCTCATCAGGAACACTCGAAGGAGGGGGAAGGAGTATGGAAGGGGGGTAGAAGGGCGATGCGAGGGTGGAGCGAGGTGAAAAACCTCTCGACCCATTAGAGAAATCAGGCCGGGACTCTAAAAACACCCGGGGAGCAAAGGGGCTGAGTCGCGCTGGTGTAAACAGTGGGTGGGTGGCAGCCCCCGAGCGCACTAACGGCCAGCGGCGGCCATGATGGATCTGTGGAGTTATCTCATTTTCCACTGTTTTAATTAGAGGCCAGGCTGAGCCCCGGCAGCTGGCTCCGCTGTACCGACTCCTGCTGCCTGACAGAGAAAAATGTCAGCCGACCACGTTGCCAAGCTCAGGCTGAGGTTCAGCCTGTACAGAGAAAAAAACAATTTATGGGATGCAGAACCTGAGGTTTCCGGGCAGAGTGCACATGTTCTTTGTTTCTCTTCCTATTTCTTTCTTTTCTTTGATTTCTGTTGTTTTGTTAATCTCTTTCACAATGTGTTTTGCTTTTCAGAATTTGCTTTTTTAAATGAAAAAAACCTGTGTTCATAATTAAGCTAGTGAGGTAGCAATTACCTAAAGCTATACGGCTAAATAAAGCTACGCCACTTTGGAGACAATGACAGGATGATTAAAGGTATCAGGTGTCTGACCACACTATGTCCTCACGGTCACATGCATAAAGATACCCCATCATTAGATGGCACACGCAGGTGGTTAGATGGTGGAGCACAATGTCAACCCGCTGGCATGTTTAGAAAGCATAGAGATGGGAGTAAAATGAGGTTGTGAGACAAGGGGTTAAATGCCTCACACAGTGGTACAGGTCAGAGAATGGGTATTCACCTCATTGGAATGATAGTGTAGAAACAGGCACCCATCAAATAACATTTATTTATGCCAGAGAAATAAATACATCTCAAAAATGTTAACTTGATCCTGTGACTTGTTAACACAGGTATAAACAGATCATTAGTTTGGTACCATTTGAACTTCGATACCAATGTTATTTATGAAACTAATGACCGCACTCATTAATTTACTTATTTTCTAATGTTTTCATGATTAATGTTGGTTGTTTTAATTAATTACAATAAAGGAAACCCTTATGAGGAAATTCCATTATCATCATCATTAATTATCATTTTGTAATATTCATTATCACAGTAATAAATACAAAGCATTTCCCCAGAGTTTTTGCAAAAGAGGATGACCTGAAAAACACACAAATAATTATGTTAAGAAAATCACCAAGTACATTTTCAGAAGTATCACATCAAGTCCATGCCTGGAGCCATTAAGCATGATAAATACGTCTGCGTTACCCAAACAGAACTGAGGCAGCACTCCTTATGATGATGAACTTTGCTTGTCTGGGTAAAAAAAGACTGGAGGCAGCAAACCTGAACTTTGTTGTAAATATGTGTAGTGTCCATGCAATTCATTTGAGCTGCGACGTTGCCCATAAATTCAGCCCTTCGGATCAGGGGTAGAGAGGATAGTGGGTGTGGGAGGATAGACGGCTTTAGAGAGCAGTTGGCTCTCCCCATTAAACCTGTTGACATCTGACTTCAGCTCTATTAATGATCTGTTATTCTGAGGTGATGGGAGGAAATGTTCAACCAGACCGCTTCGGCCAGAAAACGGGATAGCAAACAATTGTTTAAATGCTGCATTTCTCGCTCGCTGAAAAAGGGAGAGAATAGAGGGATGGGTGAGGAAGAGTGTAAAAGTTTTACAGAACACTGGAGAGACGGAGGAAAATAAAATCCTGACATCGTTGTTTACACTGGACCCGCCAAATTATGGAGTGTGTGTGTGTGTGTTCCATTGTCTTCCACATGAGCTACATGAGGGTCAACACTGACTTAGACTTCTGGGGGATATCTGCAGTACACCACAGTCAGAAAATCACTGAAAATGATATTGTTCATCAAAGTATTGATTGTATCAGAATAATTTTGAAAATCCAGAATTTGAACATGGCAAATGTTTACTTTCTTTGGTAGGTAAATACAGAGAAAAAATGAACATTCTTTTCAGGCATGGTTAGGGTAAATCTAGTTTACTTCACATTCACTTTAGAAATTAAATGGAATGTAGAATTACAATGTGACAGTAACCATAATGAAGATAGCTAAGACCAAACAAAAGATGTGAACCATAATTGAGATTATTCTGTAAATTACTAGATACAGTACATTCAAATGGTCATTCACGCAGCACCAAAAGCTGCTCTAGCCCGGCGACATATACATCCAAACAGCAGAGAGATCCATCATCTTTAACATGTGGGGACAGCTGGACACTTACTTTAGGCAGAGTGCTAATTCAAATCAAACATGTTTATCAAGGAAGACACACAAGCACAAATTGCATACTAAAGAAGTCATGGGCTTCACTAAAACCGCTTGTTTAAAAACCATGATGCATGCATGCGCACACACAAACACACACACACCCTGGAGACAGGTGCTTTATGACCTTAGGGAGGTTATGAATGTGTGTATCGACCTTCACCATGTAGTGGACTTCGTGCTATCCCAGTCAGTCCAGGAACATGCCTCAACACAACAATACAATAACTGGACTGTAACATTTACACAAACCCAACCTTACACTTTACTCCCCCACCTTATCACTGGTCAACCATGCCCAAGCACCAAGCACTCCCTCCCCCTCCCTACAGTACCTCCCTGTTACCTCCCTCTATCCCCTTTCCATCCTTTCCTCCCTCTCTCCCTTCAGAATGAATGACTCTTATCTCTCTCCAAGGGAGACCTTGTACACTACATCTTTCCCCCTAAACCTTAACCTGTATAGAACTATGGCACTGTTGCACTAGCAGTAAAGCCACGTTGTGGAGTATCCCACATACATGTGAACTTGGGGATACCAAAGAAAATCACATTCCCAGGGCCTTTTAGACATGGGAAGAATTTGCACATACTAAACCAGCTACTGTGTGACTCAATGCTACACAGATGCACAACCTCACGCCCGGACACACACACACACACACACACACACACACACACACACACATGTTCAGTAAAGAACATATCCAGTAAAGATGAGCAGTAGTCTAAGAGAGTACATCTTGGTCTGCACCACTGAATTCCAAACAGCCCAGTGTTATGACAGAGGTTTACTGATGAATGCCCTTAAACTGGGAGGAGCGCACACACAGACACACACACACACATTCACTCACACAAACATGCGCATGCACACCCACGAACGTGCGGACACACAAACACACACACACACATACACAGACACAGACACATACACATACACATACACATACACAGACACAGACACATACACAGACACATACACAGACACATACACAGACACAGACACAGACACAGACACAGACACATACACAGACACATACACAGACACATACACAGACACATACACAGACACATACACAGACACATACACAGCCCACTGATATCTTCCTCCTTAATGCTGCATGGGTGTCCAGATGGGGCTCATCCCTGCCAGAGGACTTCATCTTCACTGTTTATTATTTCTCTTTATCTGGCCTTTGTTAAGGCCTGCCTACCTCTATTAATAGACTGGGATAGCTACATGTGTTTAGAGAGAGAGATGTGTGTGTGTGTGTCCGCACGTGTGTGCGTGTATCTGCATGGGTGTGTGTGTGTGTGGCCATTGGCCTGTCTCAGAGTTTGAACTTGCTGACCTGTGCAGGTGTGCCTCTCCTCTCCTCAGCCCCGTCCTGCCTGGTCCAGACATCTGTTTGTACACATGAAGAGTTACTGTCAGCCACAGCAGGATGTTTAGTGTCTGTAACTGTGTGTATGTGCACATATTTTTGCAGCGTGCAATGTGTGTTTTGTAAGTAAATGTGTGTGTGTGTGTCTGTCTGGTCTGTGTGTTTAGGACCAGCGAACCAAGATAATGTTTTGATGTTTTCATTAGGTGGATGTAAGGGAAAATACTCTCTCTTCATCTCTCTCCATCTTTTGTCCCCTTTGTGTCATGGTCAACTAGGAGGAGTATTGTGAATTCATTTAAGTTGATGATGTCTCCTATGTGCGTTGCTACCATCATAATGGCTTAAGAGGGAAAAAACACATTTGAAACTGAGAAAATGATGGAACAATTTAATGTGGGGACGTAGTGAGGAGGAGTTGAGATTAATCTGACCATTGTCTTCCTCTTCACATTCACATTTTCCACATTTACCGTTTGGCTCCTTTGATGCCTGGTGGAGGAATGCTGGGTGAGTAATCAGAGAGAGAGAGACAGAGAGACAGAGAGAGAGAGAGAGAGAGAGAGAGAGAGAGAGAGAGAGAGAGAGAGAGAGAGAGAGAGGGAGAGAGAGAGCAATAGAGAAAAAAGGCAGAGAGAGAAACAGAAAAAGCAGGGGGTGAGTTAGCTCCCTGGGCGTCCTCACTCCGTGTGCGATCATTTGGGTTGATTTGGATTAATGCTTTAATTGGGAAACACACACAGACCATGAACATCTGCACCCCATAGCTCTGGAGCCGCCGCCAAGGCAAAGCCCCTTGCTGCGTCACACTGCCAGACCCCCCCAGAAACACAGGCACTTAGAGAAAAGGTCCTGTGTGACAGAGACAGGGGCGTAATGACAGTACAGACAGGCTGGCCTTTGGGGATGGAATCAGGATCATTATGGTGGCACTGCCAACCCACAGCTAAAATCACACACACACACACACATACTACAGTTTCAATTCACACAGATGCCCACTCACACATACACACACATTCACACCCACCATAGTCTTACAGAGGACCACAGCACCAGAGCAGCAAATCTGCACATCTGTTTTCACAGTGGTTTCTCAATGCCATTCTGACCCGCGCATACAAAAGGAATCCAGCTCTGATTTAATTTACAGTTCCCTTAAATTACATTAGCTTGTTAAATGCATTAGCCCTTAAACTTTACAATTTCTATGAAATAATTTTACTGTTTTCATTCCTGGGAACAAGCCCAGTGAAAGAAAAAGACACTCGGCAGGGAGGCTGGAGGGGTCAAAAGTCAAACAAACATTTTATTTCCAAGATGGCCGCCAATATGGTTAGAGCCAGATGGGGCTGTATGTGGCGATGCCTCCTTCTTTGGCATGGCTGGTCCCTGCAGCTTCACACACTAGGGCATATAAAAGTTTACACATCTCCCATGGACACGGCTGTAATTCTTTAACATACAGTCAAACTGCTGAGGAAGGATTTGCTGTCTGAGAGTCTGGCTACGGTCAGCTGTCTGTATCTACACTGAGTGCCCAAACATTAGGAACACCTTCTCTTTCCATGACATAGATTGACAATGTGAATCCAGGTGAAAGCTATGATCCCTTATTGATGTCACCTGTTACATCCACTTCAATCAGTGTCGATGAAGGGGAGGAGACAGGTTGAAGAAGGATTTTTAAGCCTTGAGACAACTGAGACATGGATTGTGTATGTGTGCCATTCAGAGGGTGAATGGGCAAGACAAAAGATGTAAGTGCCTTTGGTAGTTTGGTAGTAGATGCAGGTGGTATGGTAGTAGGAGCCAAGCGCACCGGTTTGAGTGTGTCAAGAAATACAATGCTGCTTGGTTTTTCACGCTCAACAGTTTCCTGTGTGTATCAAGAATGGTCCACCAGCCTAAGGACAAGGACATCTAGCCAACTTGACACAACTTTAGGAAGCATTGGAGTTAACATGGGCCAGCATCCCTGTGAAACGCTTTTGACACCTTGTACTGAGGCTGTTCTGAGGGCAAAGGGGGTGCAACTCAATATTAGAAAGGTGTTCCTAATGTTTTGTGCACTCAGTATATATTAGGAGAGAATGAGGATTTATCTCCAGGTGTTTCTGTGCACCACAAAAAGTTGGGCTCCGCCAGTGAATTCTGCTAGTAATTCCATTAATCCAATTGCATGAACAATTCAAACTAATCAAATGGAATTGCTTTCTTGAAAGGTAAAATCCAACCAAAAATGTTGGTTATGTACAGTGCCTTCAGAAAGTATTCACACCCCTTGACTTTTTCCACATTTTGCTGTGTAAAAGCCAGAATTTCAAATGTATTAAATTGAGATTGAGTGTCATTGGCCTACACACAATACCCCATAATGGACTTTTGTTTTTAGAAATGTTGACAAATTCAAAATCTGAAATGTCTTGAGTCAATAAGTATTCAACTCCTTTGTTATGCCAAGCCTAAAGAAGGTAGGGAAGGAGTAAACAAGTGCTTAACAAGTCACATCAGAAGTTGCATGGAATCACTCTGTGTTTAACATGATTTATGAATGACTGCCTCATCTCTGTACCCCCCACATACAATTAACTGTAAGGTCCCTTAGTCGAGCAATGAATTTCAAACACATATTCAACCACAAAGACCAGGGAGGTTTTCCAATGCATCACATAGAAGGGCACCTATTGGTAGATGGGTAAAAAAAAGAAAAAAAGAAGCAGACATTGAATATTCCTTTGAGCATGGTGAAGTTATTAATTACACTTTGGATGGTGTATCAATACACCCAGTCACTACAAATGTACAGGCGGCCTTCCTACCACGGCTGCTGAAGAGGAAGGAAACCACTCAGGGATTTCACCATGAGGCCAATGGTGACTTTAAAACAGTTAGAGTTTAATGGCTGTCATAGGAGAAAACTGAGGATGAATCAACAACATTGTGTTACGCCACAATACAAACCTAAATGACAGAGTGAAAATAAGGAGGCTTATAACAAATATTCCAAAACATGCATCCTGTTTGCAATAAGGCACTAAAGTCAAAATGAATTTATGTCCTGAATACAAAGTGTTATGTTTTGGGCAATCCAACACATCACTGAGTACCACTCTTCATATTTTCAATCATGGTGGTGGATGCATCATGTTATAGGTATGCTTGTCATTAGCAAGGACTAAGGAGTTTTTTAGGATAAAAATAAACAGAATAGAGTTAAGCAAAATCGTAGAGGAAAACCTGGTTCAATCTGCTTTCCAGCAGACACTGGGAGACAAATTCACCTTTCAGTAGGACAATGTATTAACTCTGTGAATACTTACAGTTGAAGTCGGAAGTTTACATACACTTAGGTTGGAGTCATTAAAACTCGTTTTTCAACCACTCCACAAGTTACATGTTAACAAACTATAGTTTTGGCAAGTTGGTTAGGACATCTACTTTGTGCATGACACAAGTAATTTTTCCAACAATTGTTTACAGAAAGATTATTTCACTTCTAATTAACTGTATCACAATTCCAGTGGGTCAGAAGTTTACTCTTTTGTGCCTTTAAACAGCTTGGAAAATTCCAGAAAATGATGTCATGGCTTTAGAAGCTTCTGATAGGCTAATTGACATCATTTGAGTCAATTGGAGGTGTACCTGTGGATGTATTTCAAGGCCTACCTTCAAACTCAGTGCCTCTTTGCTTGACAACATGGGAAAATCAAAAGAAATCAGCCAAGACCTCAGAAAAAAAAAAAGTCTGGTTCATCCTTGGGAGAAATTTCCAAATGTCTGAAGGTACCACGTTCATCTGTATAAACAATAGTACACAAGTATAAACACCATGGGACCACGCAGCCGTCATACCGCTCAGGAAGGAGACGCATTCTGTCTCCTAGAGATTAACGTACTTTGGTGCAAAAAGTGCAAATCAATCCCAGAACAACAGCAAAGGACCTTGTGAAGATGCTGGAGGAAACAGGTACAAAAGTATCTATATCCACAGAAAGGTCCTATATTGACATAACCTGAACGGCCACTCAGCAAGTAAGAAGCCACTGCTCCAAAACCGCCATAAAAAAGCCAGACTACGTTTTGCAACTGCACATGGGACAAAGATCTTACTTTTTGTAGAAATGTCCTCTGGTCTGATGAAACAAAAATAGAACTGTTTGGCCATAATGACCATTGTTATGTTTGGAGGAAAAAGGGGGAGGCCATGCATACTTCCAAAGTTGTGGTGAAATGGCTTAAGGACAACAAAGTCAAGGTATTGGAGTGGCCATCACAAAGCCCTGACCTCAATCCTATAGAACATTTATGGGCAGAACTGAAAAAGCGTGTGCGAGCAAGGAGGCCTACAAACCTGATTCAGTTACACCAGCTCTGTCAGGAGGAATGGGCCAAAATTCACCCAACTTGTTGTGGGAAGCTTGTGGAAGGCTACCCGAAACGTTTGACCCAAGTTAAACAATTTAAAGGCAATGCTACCAAATACTAATTGAATGTATGTAAACTTCTGACCCACTGGGAATGTGATGAAATAAATAAAAGCTTAAATAAATCATTCTCTCTACCATTATTCTGACATTTCACATTCTTAAAATTAAAGTGGTGATCCTAACTGACCTAAGACGGAATTTTTACTAGGATTAAATGTCAGGAATTGTGAAAAAGTGAATTTAAATGTATTTGGCTAAGGTGTATGTAAACTTCCGACTTCAGCTGTGTGTAAATTAGATATTTCTGTATAAAATTTTCTAAACATTTGCAAAAATATCGAAAACATGTTTTCATTTTATGATTATGGGGTATTGTGTGAGAAATAAACTCAATTTTATCAATTTTTAATTCAGGCTGTAACACAACAAAATGTGAAATAAGTCAAGGGGTATGAAGACTTTCTGAAGGCACTGTATGTCGCCGTCTTTTTTATCTCTCCATCTCCTTCTTACAGCCCTCCTCCTCCTCTGTGGTCTTCTGGCATCCACATGTCTGTCAGACACAAGGGAATGACTCGGACACGCACCCTTCTATAATCTCATGACACACACACACACACACACACACACACACACACACACACACACACACACACACACACACACACACACACACACACACACACACACACACACTCTCTCTCTCTCTCTTCATCATTGTCCCTGGTCGCTGGAGCCCCATGGTGCCCATAAAGAGAGGGGCAGTAAAAAGTTAAATGGTTAGATGGGAAGTTAGGGGCCTGTCTCTCTAAGTGCATCTGAAACGTTACCTCTGTGGCCACTCATAACCAGGCTGGCCTTTCTCTCTTTTACTACAGGCTGCTTTACTAACGCTGTTTGACAGCCAAGCAGTAAGACCACCTGATGCTTTTGTTTCTCAGAATCTCTCTCACCACCCATGGGTTTGTAAAAATGGTTGAAAAGGTTTGTGGAACTGAGCCAGTTATGTTCTGAACAGAAGGACAGGGTTGAAAGCAGGTGACTGCACCAACACACACACACATACACTCACACTCAGAGACAATCGTGAGAACGCTGTGTAATGTGAGGACAAATAAGGGTGTGTTTCCTCTGCTATGTTGCCGTCTATATGAGTCAGAGACCCCAGAGGACTGTGTGTCCATGTGTGGCCCTCATGACCTTTATCATACCTGTCTATCACAGAGTTCACACATACTGTACACACACTCCTCTCTCTCTCTCTCTCTCTCTCTCTCTCTCTCTCTCG
>QNTS01002309.1:70473-101669 GCA_003317085.1 Hucho hucho | reverse complement strand
GGGGGGTCAGTAGACCATAGGCTGCCCCTAGGCCATGAGACCCACTCAGCACTCAGACGTTGAGACCTGACTGTAGCTCTGCAGGTTAGCTGGCAGGCTGGGTGGGTGGGTGAGAGGTGGTCAGACCTGAGGCCGTGATTTGTTAACATGCTCAGACAACAGACTGGCCATACTCAGAGTGAATCACTGCCCTGGCACCAGTGACAAAAGTTAGGCTGTTAGTCCCCCAGTCCCTTCTTTAATCACTCCATTCACCTCTCTTCATCAACTTCAACTCTACCCATGCAGAGACACACACACACACACACACAGACACACTACTCCAGCCAAGTCAAACAGGGCTGCACCGTTGAGCATGTTTACCCTCCCACTCATGGATCTGAAGCTGTAGTAACTAAGACCTGGCTCTACCACCTCCCTCTCCTCCTCCAGACCAATGACCACACACACACACAAGTGTGCATGCACGGACACACGCACGCTCACACACACATAAACTAACACACACACACACTCATCCAAATCCAAGCACAATTAAACCAACAATCCTTGTTCTCTCATCATTAGTCCATGGCTCCTCTGGGCTAACAACATCTCTCTGTGTGCCATTCAGAGAGAGAAGAGAAAGTCCTGAGGGGTTCTATTTTCTTTTCCTTAAGGGCTAGCCAACCTCCTGTACAATGAGACGTATTAGCAGAGCTGGGCCTAATTTGGACTGGCACAAAGAAAATAGGAACAGTGGAATGTGTGTGAACACGAGAGAGAAGAGGGTCAGTTTTACATATAGTGCGTTTGGAAGGTGAGGGAGCCAGGATGAGGCAAGCGTGGATTGTCTTACCATTACTATTCTTACTCTAGGCAGACTATAGCCACGTATGTTGATGAAAAGATCAACTGGAGGAGATTAAAAAGCCATTTGATCCTTCTGAGATTGATTTAATGACCTGTTTAACACTGAAACAAATATTGTCTGCACTTAAAATAGGAGCGCTGTGATCAAGAACAGAGCTTCTCTGTCATAATGGCTTTGATTTAACTTGTAAAGCACTCTAACACAATAAAGAAGAGTAGCGATGCAGAATAAAATCCTACATAGAATGTCTCGCACAACAAAGGGATGAACACAGAATTCCACTGCTAAAGACTCCCAGCCGAAGTTCATCAACGTTTCCTTGGCGACTGATACATAACACAGCAGACAAAACATGAGCAGGAATTGTTTTCTTCATGTGTGTGTTTGCGTGTGTGTGAGCGTGTGTGCTTGTGTGTGTGCGTGTGCGTACGTGAGTGTGTCAGTATGTCTCCCATTATGGGTGTACTCTGACAAGAGAAAAACCCTGACTGCTTGCCATTGCTTTATTTATTTTTCTAACTTTCATCTGCAAGCCACTTCCAATCTGCCTTACCAGAAAAACCTCTTCTGTCAGTCCCAGAGTTCTCATTAAGGATGGATCCCCATGTTTCACCAGACACATGAAAGGGCCTCTGGCTGTCTGACTGTCTGACTGACTGTCTATGTTGTTGTCTCTGTCTGACTGTCTGTCCTTCAGAACACCTGTTCCTAGAACTGAAAATGTGACTCGCATTGTCCCACTCAATTTGAGCTGAAGTTTCCCCATTCAATAGATACAGGATAACACACACGCACACACACACACACACACACAAAAAAAATGACATCAGAGCCAGAGAGGTGTAAACACTCATGTTGACTAGGTTGCAGTGTAAGCTCCTGTGTGTTGCTTACAGGGCCAGCTGATTCATGTTTTAGCCTTACCCTCTCTCTGTGTCTGTGTGTGAGTCACAGTTTACTGCCAGCAGAGGTCTGCTGGCCTGGTTAGTGGGCCTGCCTGTGTTTCAGTGGGGTACAGTAGGCTGGCCTGGTTAGTGGGCCTGCCTGTGTTTCAGTGGGGTACAGTGGGCTTGCCTGGTTAGTGGGCATGCCTGTGTTTCAGTGGGGTACAATGGGCTTGCCTGGTTAGTGGGCATGCCTGTGTTTCAGTGGGGTACAGTGGGCTTGCCTGGTTAGTGGGCCTGCCTGTGTTTCAGTGGGGTACAGTGGGCTTGCCTGGTTAGTGGGCCTGCCTGTGTTTCAGTGGGGTACAGTGGGCTTGCCTGGTTAGTGGGCCTGCCTGTGTTTCAGTGGGGTACAGTGGGCTGGGCTGGGGGTGGAGGGCCGATCAAAATAACGGGCTAACTACAGAACCAATCACTTTCCAACACAACATGCTCCCAGACATCTGAGGGTAACACACAACCACCCATACTGGAGATTCACTTCAACAAGGTCTTTCATCAGTTTTCATCAGATCGGCTTGCTCTCAACATTCATCCACACAAGACTACAGTTGAAGTCGGAAGGTTACATATACCTTAGCCAAGTACATTTAAACTCAGTTTTTCACAATTCCTGACATTTAATCCTAGTAAAAATTCCCTGTCTCAGGTCAGTTAGGATCACCACTTTATTTTAAGAAAGTGAAATGTCAGAATAATACTAGAGAGAGTGATTTATTTAAGCATTTATTTTGTCGCATTCCCAGTGGGTCAGAAGTTTACATACACTCAATTAGGACTTGGTAGCATTGCCTTTAAATTGTTTAACTTGGGTCAACATTTTGGGTAGCCTTCCACAAGCTTCCCACAATAAGTTGGGTGAATTTTAGCCCATTCCTCCTGACAGAGCTGGTGTAACTGAGTCAGGTTTGTAGGCCTCCTTGCTCGCACACGCTTTTTCAGTTCTGCCTACAAATTTTCTATAGGATTGAGGTCAGGGCTTTGTGATGGCCACTCCAACACCTTGACTTTGTTGTCCTTAAGCCATTTTTCCACAACTTCGGAAGTATGCTTGGGGTCATTGTCCATTTGGAAGACCCCTTTGTGACCAAGCTTTAACTTCCTGACTGATGTCTTGAGATGTTGCTTCAATATATCCACATACTTTTTCCACCTCATGATGCCATCTATTTTGTGAAGTGCACCAGTCCCTCCTCCAGCAAAGCACCCCCACAACATGATGCTGCCACCCCCGTACTTCAAGGTTGAGATGGTGTTCTTCGACTTGCAAGCCTCCCACTTTTTCCTCCAAACATAACGATGGTCATTATGGCCAAACAGTTCTATTTTTGTTTCATCAGACCAGAGGAGATTTCTCCAAAAAGTACGATATTTGTCCCCATGTGCAGTTGCAAATCGTAGTCTGGCTTTTTTATGGCGGTTTTGGAGCAGTGGCTTCTTCCTTGCTGAGCGGCCTTTCAGGTTATGTCGATATAGAACCTTTCTATGGATATAGATACTTTTGTACCTGTTTCCTCCAGCATCTTCACAAGGTCCTTTGCTGTTGTTCTGGGATTGATTTGCACTTTTTGCACCAAAGTACGTTCATCTCTAGGTGACAGAATGCGTCTCCTTCCTGAGCGGTAGGACGGCTGCGTGGTCCCATGGTGTTTATACTTGCGTACTATTGTTTGTACAGATGAACGTGGTACCTTCAGGCATTTGGAAATTTCTCCCAAGGATGAACCAGACTTGTGGAGGTCTACAATTTCTTTTGATTTTCCCATGATGTCAAGCAAAGAGGCACTGAGTTTGAAGGTAGGCCTTGAAATACATCCACAGGTACACCTCCAATTGACTCAAATGATGTCAATTAGCCTATCAGAAGCTTCTAATGCCATGACATCATTTTCTGGAATTTTCCAAGCTGTTTAAAGGCAGTCAACTTAGTGTATGTAAACTTCTGACCCACTGGAATTGTGATACAGTGAATTATAAGTGAAATAATCTGTCTGTAAGAAATTGCTGGAAAAATTACTAAAATTAAATTGTGTCATGCACAAAGTAGATGTCCTAACCGACTTGCGAAAACTATAGTTTGTTAACAAGAAAACACCTAAGTGTATGTAAACTTCCGACTTCAACTGTATGTGAGAGGTGTAGACTGTTATGTATGGCTATGTTGTTGTAATGGTATTTTAAAACTAGCTGTCATTAACTGGGTTATAACACAGACAGCACAAAGCAAATGGAGCCTTCTATACTTCTACATCCTTGAGCGTTAGTAGGCTGCTATTTATTCAGTACTAGAGGTCAGAATGATAAATTAAGCAAAAAGGGAACTCCACTCATATCTGATTTGAGATAGCGGCCTGAAGGGGCTCCTTTGTTTATCCCAACTCTAATGATTTCTCCTGATGCTAAAACGTTTTAATGAAGCTGATCCACTTAACCAAGAAGAGCAAACAGTTCAGGTCTCCACTATAGACCTTGTTCAGATTCTATTTTCCCTCTACACACTACAAAACCAATAAATGTCCAAATCCTGCCATAATAAATAATTACAGTGTAAACACTGTGATCCGCTCTACGTTCTCCTCTCCTGAGGAGAAATTCACCAGAAGAAGACGTTTAAAGTGTGTTTGAATTCCTGTGCTTTCCATGCCCTTTTTGGACTGCGAAAAAAGGAGTTATACCAAGGTAGTGGAATCCAACCCCTCACTGACCACATGTCCTGAGATGTTTGCAGTCACAGGTTGTTAATGACCATTGTACATCACACTGCATTAATGTGGGAACAGGACGCACAGCCAAGTCTTCATACTGTTTAAAAGGAGGGAAGGGTTTGTAGTTCTACCTCGTTCAGTAAGATATGTGTTAGGGACTATGTTCTGCAGATGTCTACTGGTGTGAGAGGGCAGGAGGTCAATACCTTAGACAGGTCCTAGTGCTAATAGAGTTAATGTAAACATGGGACCACCAGAATGTTTCATTAGTGTTGAATTTATTCCAGCCTATGTTTATATTATAGCCCAAACACATTTGCGGAAAGACAGGGAATTTATTGTCAGATCCCTAAGTGTCTCTTTCCCCCAGTTAGACAAAAATACTAGAGAACGAGGGGGAAGCCAGGGACCACTGACGTGCAATTCCATTAAATTAGACACGTAAACAAATACACACTTTGCACGCACACACAACCTGGGAAAAGCCTGTGGTGGTATTTTAAAACATATGCATAATTGTTATCCTATTCACCTATTTTCTGTTATTTTGTTTTGCTTTTTCGGAGTTCACAAAATACAAACCTAAACTTAAATTAACAATAATTTGGGTTCAAATGAGGAATTACCTGTAAATGATTCACTTTATTTAGTACACATATTGTACATAAAAAAAGGCCAGTACTTTTCTGAGGGAATGCATTAATGATGTTATCTACAATTCCGTATCACCAATCTCTTTTTATGAAACAGTTCATCTCCTAGTCTGCCTGCCCACCTGCACTCTTCCCCACATGTGGTACTTCAACATCTCACTCATTATAGTGTTTCGGAATTAGCAATAATATTTTTGACCTCTTATCCCAGATGTTCCTCCTCAACACCCTCCTCTCTCATTGGCTCATTAAAAGCCATGTGTAGCCGTGCATAAGCAGTGTGTTGCACCTACACCGACGATCCTACATGAAACATCTGCCACTTGACTGATTCCTGAATCAAATCGGCCATAGCAACAGAACGAGCTGGGGCTTTTAAAAGAGCCATTTTGTCCTAATACATGTCCCATTACCAAATGGCCATTCATCAAATGAACCCTGCCTCCAGAAGAGAAACCTGGCAGGGACCTCCTGAATAGTGCCACAGTGCTCTCTCTCTCTCTCTGCTTTCTCACTGTCTCCAGTCAGGACACACTCGGCATGTCCGCTGTGGCACCACTGTGTTTACCTTTGGGGTATACAGACAGATGCAGGCCAGCCGGACAGGCAGAGTTTTTTTTATTTCACCTTTATTTAGGTGGGCCAGTTGAGAACAAGTTCTCATTTACAACTGCGACCTGGCCAAGATAAAGCAAAGCAGTGCGACACAAACACAGAGTTACACATGGGAGGAGCAAACATACAGTCAATAACACAATAAAAAAATCTATATACAGTGTGTGCAAATGTAGTAAGATTAGGGAGGTAAGGCAATAAATAGGCCATAGTGGTGAAATAATTACAATTTAGCAAATGAACACTGGAGTGATAGATGTGTAGGAAGATGATGTGCAAGTAGAGATACTGGGGTGCAAAAGAGAGAAAAAAGTAAATAAAAAACCTACAGGCAATGGCTGCCAACCTGGGTGAGAGCACGAGACCCAGGCTTCTGCCTCACAGAATATGAGGGGTTTTCCTATATAATATGTTGTAAACTTTACCTTGGGGAAAATAAAGTTGTAAATTGTAAGATTACTAAAATAGAAGATTAAAATAGGCTTGGGCTTCGTTTTAAGAAATGACAAGTGAAATAAAGAGCTACCATTACGGTGGAGTATTCCATGTTGTTACTGTATGGATATAATATGACATCGTGGTTGCATTTGTCTCTCTCACAGAGACCCAAGTGTAGCCATAAACTCAGTGGTGGACAGGCACAGATTATCTGGGTCACTAAGGTCCACTGTGGAAAAGAATACAAATATAAACACACTGTCTCACACACACACACACACATATACACGCATTCAAAAAACACAAAACGATATGTTTTTTTACAGGACTCAGAAAAATAAACACTTTTCCCAAGTCTTTAATTATAATGAACTGTGGTGAGCCTGATTACTTAATAATATGGTGATAAACACAACTATCAATCAAACCGCCTGACAGCCCTTAGAATTCAGGAGAGACTGTCCAAAATAAAAGCTGCTGACTCTCTCATTGTGGCAGTGTGTGTGTGTGAGGTGGAGACACTGGACAGTGATGATGTTCTCCTCTCCAATATAAGGATGAAAGAAAGTAAGAGAGGATGAATTGTCAGCTCGGAGCACATATTTATTTACAGAGTAAAACTAACAAGGGCACTTGCTCAAAAACAACAATTGTGCAATCACACAAGCCCACGGTGTGGAAGGCTACAGCATGATGGTAGGCCAGGACATTGTATTTTAATCACAGGCGTTGGCCACAGTTCCATACTCATTCCAGTTTCAAGTTCAAGATAAAAACAATGTATTTGGGAATGCAGCGATTTCTCCTCTAAAGCGTATTACAACGGATCTTACAGATATAACTTGTTTCTGGGAGAGTCAGAAATGTATTGCAATAAATTATTATTACACAGAAAAATCACATACATATATAATGTATGATTTCTGCATGAGACAGAGAAAGGAAATTACTAAATCTCTCCTAATTTCACTGGCCACAGCAAAAAACTTGAATGACTGCAACACACTAAGCAGAACATTATGACATAAAAATAATACATGTTCGGTCTATTAGCAACATATTACACAGTGATGGCAAAAACAAGCTGTACCCACATACTGCAGTACACGGATAATTTCACTCAATGAGTTGGGGTACGAATCAGACTTCAATTACAGAATTACACTATTAATCTCATACCTTATATTATCATACAGTACGCTATATTGTAGACTTACTCGCTGTTTTGGCTGATCTGTAGCTAGTCTCCCTACAGTAGTGAATAGGTTAAATAAACCCAGTGTAACGGTACAAGAGGCCAGTCACAGTGAGATGAATCAGGGCTCTGCTCTAATACTGCTGCTATTCTCTCTCCCTTTGCCACTTTTAGAAGACCGTGCCTTATTTCCTTCCTTGCGTGACTCCAGAAGGTAAACACACTGCTGAAGTGACTCATTGCGATTTCTTACGTCGATGACCTGATACAAACACAGGCCGGGGTCAGGGGTCAACTAGGAGGATTATGAGACGTTACAAGGTACAGTATGTCCCCCCCCAAGTCGTGTTCTGGGCCTTGACACCCTCTGTTCTCCGAGGAATTCATGGCTTCCTGTGGCCAAACCCTCACGCCTGCCCACTCCAGCCTACAGAGAGATAGAGAGGAAAACAGAACGTTAGAAAAAATTGGGGTGATGGATCGCCCTCTTTGCCAGGCCGCTGTTCGGTGAAACAGAAAGAATGCTGTCCTGATGAGAGTGTATCTCTTTTCTGCCCAGAGCCCCGGGGCCTGCCGAGAGAGAGGGAGCAGCCGGAGGCGAGGTGGGGCGTCTCTGGGCTCGGGTTCGACCGTCTGCGTGGCGTAAATGAGCTTCATCCTGTTTCATGTAGTGGTGAATTGATTTACGAGTAGTGAAAAGCCTGTTTACCACCGCCTGCCAAGTTGCCTTTTCGGGCAATTGGCACTTTTGTAAAAAGGGATCTGGAAGAAAGGCCTGATCAGCACTTTGCCCTCTGCTAAGCCCAGTGTTAGAGGGAGAGGAGGTGGAGATGGTAGTGGAGGGGGTAGTAGTGTTGGTGGTGGTGGTGGTGGTGGGGGGGGGGGGGGGGGGGTTATGCTGCTGTTAGCAACTTCCCTTCAAAGGCCCCTATCTGAAAAAGGGCCAAACACAATCTAGCATCAATCTCTGTGCTGTCACCCTGCACTCTGCTGCCTTTCCAGCACCATTGTTATAGAGCAGACCAACGGAAAGAGGCCGGGAGCAGGTGGAAATAAAAAGCCCTTTGACGACTGGAGGGGAAAGATTCCTCCTGAGATCCTCACGACATATACACAAGCCCCAGGGAGCAGGGACTGGCTGTCCAAGCCAGTCTGGATACACACACACCGATTCAAAAGTCTGGACAAACACACACACACTGACAGATATACTGTACTGTCCAATTTCAGCCGCAAAACCTGTCTGCTTCACACTTTTCAACACTGTCTGGTCTACTGCTCTCAACCAAAGTATTCATCACTGTTACTGTTGCAGGGTATTGCTTAGTATCACGTGTTACTAAGCACAGTTATATTTAAGACCTTTAGTTAACTGGATATACTCAGAATCATTCTGACATGCCTGTGCTGTGCCAAAATATTCACTACATTGTCTTTGCTGTGGTGAGAACGTACAGTCTTTTAGAATGTATTTAGGATACCCCACACTGCTGCACAGATTCCTGCAGGTCTTTCAGTAGTAGTGGTCTAAGAACTCCCAGTCTTCCATGCGGTCTCAGTGACCTCTCTGGAGACCTTGACAGTTGACTCTCTCATCCCAATGCATCCATCTCACCCCTCTTTCTTGCGTATTCACCTCTCTTCTGTTCCAGCTTCACCCTCCTCTCCCCTACCGCATCCCTCTTCTCCAATTGGGATCATGGGCTCAGGCCTGGTGGGATCCCTGTCACATGATGCCAGTGAAGTGTGATGCTTCGCTGGGACCCCCCTCTGTTCAGGAAATGCTCTTGGCCTTTTTCCCCACCCTAGCCTTCCGCTGTGTTACCATTCCAGAGCATTCCTGACTGATTCCGACCACTGCTGGGCCATAGGTTCCCACAGACAAGGAGGATCTGCTCCCCAACTCAAACAGTGGAGTGGAGGCAGGGGTATCATGTTGTGGGCTGCCAAGCCTGTTTATGGTACAATAGCGAGGCCTAAGCTTCACAATAGGCAATTACCATCCCCACTTAGCCCACACCCCACAAACCACCGCCCCATAGTTTCAATTTGTGGTTTGTATGTAGGTGGGTTCTGCTCTCTGGGCGGATTAAATATAGCCAGGGACCGTTTCAGAGGAAAACCGTAAGGGACTGACTTGGATTCGGAACTTGCATTGCAGAACGACGTCTCCCATTGTTGTGCACTGTTTGGGAATTCTTAATTGCTTTTTCCAAAGCGGCTCGCCACAGGATAATTCCCCTTCAGAATGGGAGAGAGAGAGAGAGATGGTGGGCTGTGAGTAAACACGCATGTAAACATGCATCATATAAACCTGCTTACGCTCCAATCAAAGTCCCATCAGCAACTATCAAAGCCCCTGTAACTAACCTGTATCAGAGCTGGCTGTGGCCTGACTTCCCTTCCTCTCTCTGTTATGTCCTACTCTGACCGTTTCTTCTGGTTGGGTTCTCCCTGTTGATATATTCCCTTGCATCTGTAACAAACTGCCTTGGACTGGCCCTGTGTTGTGTGTGAGGCTGAGGGAAGGGGGACACCAAAGGAGGTTGCACACGCAGTGACATTATCCATTCACTCTCTGCCCTGTGAGGGGCAGGCTGGGAAGCCTCCAGCAGCAATATAATATAGAGCAGAGTGGAAGCATGCAGTGTAGTACAGTGCAGGACTAAGCAGGGCGGTGGTGAGAGGGGAAAATGGTAATCTCATAGCGGTTTCTCTGCTATTCCGCTGGAGGAGAGATTACAGCGATACTCAATCTTTTCGATCCGTACCACTCAATTATCATTAGCAATGTCTGACAGATGCAATCCCCCGGTGGAGGTCTGGTTGTCATAGGAACTGTTGCCATCACTGGAAAACCTTTTCTCCCTCATCCATGACAGAGGGCTGAAATGGGAAAAAGAAGAGTTGTGTTGGTTATATGAGCAAACTTTCATTAAACTGTACATGATATAGATATGATAAGAAGCAGGGTTGTGAATTATTAAAAGAAACAATAACATGACCATATGGGAAAAAAATAAAAAAGAACACCAGATCATTGTGTAGGTCTATTGAAATTCACCATATTTCAAGTGTATTGAAATTCCATTTAATTTCAAGCTTTTATCAGGAGTTAGGTTGTATAATTTGCTTTCATTTAAATGAACTAGTATAGGATAAGGAACGTTTGATAAATCCCAGTGTTGTTTCATACAGTCGAACTGTTCTGTGGTTCATTAAAGACAGTAAAGAAAGGTGTCTATTACATTAGGTTGAGGGCTATTGAGGATTATTCTCATTTAGTGCAATGACTTGATGTGCTTTTAGACAGATTGTAAAAGGATCAAAAAGGTCTGTTATAGTGGATGAGTCAGAAGAGACGCAGCTCTGGTTGAAAACATGGGCATCAATGGGGAGTTATAGCTGAGAGGTAATCAGACATTAGGCAGCACTTTGGTTTGGTTCAGCGCTATTTAGCTCTAGGAATGACACACTAAGTTAATAATAGTGTGCAGAAAATAATTAATGCCTTGTCAGATGTCTCACTGTTAAACGATCTTGATTAAAGCATGCAGCTACTGTCCTGACTTGGCAATATTGTAAGGCAGACATAAGTTGAAAATTAACATATATAAAATATTATTATGAAAAATTTTAAACATCAATAGGGACTATTGTAATTTAATTACTTGAGCGACTATATTCAGGTATAGTTTAGAGATCAAGAAACTGGAGTGCCAATAATATACAAAACCCTGCCACAATGGAAACAAAATCCACAATCACAAAAATGAAACATTTCTGGTGTTTTTCTTTTTGTTCATCATAATGAGCTTCAAAAAGTCTAAAATTAAAAAAGAATAAGGACTAAACTGTTTTTTTAGTGACCATCTTCTTCCTTATGATAATTACATAATTGTTGTTTGCCTTCTTTTGTCCTATAAACATGCTGTCAGTCTGTTGCTAAAACGTCAATCGCAGATATTTGAAATGTTGGAACATTTTCCTTCTTGCAATGACCACATTTGAGCAGATTTGAGTTTGTAAAACTTCTGGAACTGCCAACTCTTCAACACTCGTGTCCTTCAGTCATGTCAAATAATGTTGTGGTAGTGTAAACCGAGCTTGTGTGATCACAAAATAAGCCAGAAGGAATTTTACATATGCCTTTATTCATATTTTGATTCCCTGAAAGCCGTATTTCCCTCTGAAAATACGGCTGTCAAAAATTGTTCAGAGTTCAGAGAACATGAGGACTATGTTACGAATAAAATACGCAGCCTACTGAGAGGAATAAGTGGATCGGCTTTCGGATTGACAATACCTCAGGGACGGTTGGGTGAGGGTTGTTGTTTGGTTGGTGCGCCAAACTTTCCTGGGAAGCCCGGTGTTCTGACACAGCATAATCGCTGCGCGCACAAAATGACTCATCTCGTGTATTTGGGGTTTGCGGGTTCTCTATATTTAAGGATGACAATACAGAGTCTTCTGTAGTTTAACAAGCATAAAAAGTAAATCAATTACCAATTAACCAAAACATTATGGATATAAAACTGTGCGACTGAGTTCCAGGGGCTATTTAAAGAACGCAAAGGGTGGTATATATTCATGTAGCCTATTTTTTTTAAATGTAAGAGTTCTTGTTTTGGTTTCTGGGTGATAATTAATCGAAAGCCGTTTAATATTCTCTCTCATATTGATAATCATACGAATAGGCCTACCTAACTCACTCACACAAAACATAGGCTATAAACAAATACAGTAAATACAGCGATCAATGTCGTGCAGAACAAACAAATAAGGTTAACCAGCTATAAAAAAATGTTAAAAGATGATGAACCTTTCATTATCATGCAGGTTAACCTGCAACCTTTTTATGGTATGTTTGATAAGATGTATTTAATTATTGCATTATAAATATAAGATGTATTTAATTATTGCATTATACATAGTTAGCTTTCTAAGAGACACTTCAGGTGAACGCAGCTGAAACTGCGAAATGTCCCTTGATAAGGGAAATGTCAGCACTGAACAGCGCATGAGGGCGAATGAGTGTCCAAAGCGAAATCCAAAACCCAATGTTTCTCAATAAACAACAACAAATAATCATGCCTACAGAATATAAGGCCTACAAATATTAAATTCACGTACTTTCAATATCTCGAATAATGCAGTTTCAATTACATTTTGACTTCTAAAACGGGTCATACGTTCTCCATTCCATGGGTCTGATCATAAAAACATTAACTTGCATTTACTGATCAGTTACTTAAAGGCCCATTATTCCAAGTTAATTATAATTCATGTCAGTCATTGGTTCAAATAAATTGACAAGTAGAGCTTTCATATAAATCTGTAAATGCAAGATTTTTCAATAGGAGAATTTGCCCACACACCGAACACACACAACGCAGTGCAACATGAGATTCCTGTTTTAGTTCGAGACATGAATGATCAATGGACATGTCACACGCTGTAGTAGGCCACCATGGAGAATCCTCGTCTTGGACTCTTTTTGCATGTGAAGCCTTCTAAACAAAGAGATGGAGAGCAAGGCGATGTGATAAGAATATTACTGAAGTGTGTCAGATACGAGATGAATATGTGCCCAAGAGCGGGAAATTGACCATTGAACTGAAAGAGTCTGTTGTGTGCCATGTGCTTATTGGCTCCCTCATTCTGATTAGAAAAAAAGGTGTAGGGCCTTCTATCATCAATCCCCATCTGAATGAACCAGTAACATCTTACTGTGGGATGCATTGCACATATAATAGGTCCTGCTCATAGGCTAAATGGCAAGCGTATCAGCAACGATATCTGAATACCTTCATCACCAACAACTTCACTAAGCAGATAATGCGATGAAATGAACAGAAAGCTTAAATGGCCTGAAACATCCCACTGGCCACACCACGTCATTTCAAAGTGGAAATGGAAATACTTTATTGTTGAGATGTTGATCAATGAGATTTCAACCTTTATTGCCCACACATAAGTACATGAGTTTGTTGATTTCCCAATGTGTTATCACTATGCTTTAATCTATCTAAAAGCACAACCAAATTCTAAATGGCAAAACAATGTATGATTTTTTATTTAGTTGTCATCTAAATGTCGAGTTTGGGGCTATAAGGTTATATGTTCTGTAATATGACTCAGAGATAATTGGCTTTAAAGTTCTGAAACCTCATTGGTGTCAGCATTTTTGTCAAATCTAGTATTCTTTTGAACTGAACAACGTGAATTGGGGTATTTAGAGTACTATATAGGTAGAGAACATTGAACAGAACAAGGTTATGACAATAACTACATTTAAACTAACATGCAGATAGAACCTTATAGTCCCAAGCTCTCCATGTGTTATCACTGCACTTTCAACCATTTAAAAGCACAACAGTTCAAATGGGAATACAATGTCAGCTTTTTGGTATTTATACAACTGCTTAAATCGTTATCACTGTGCTTCATCTAATAGCACAACCAAATGACCTGGATTGTAGTTGAGATTACATTAAAAGTACATTGTGCAAGTGATCAATGCTGTTTGAGATTTCGCACAGATATTTATATTGTGAAGTTCTCCACAGACCTGAGATCTTTTCATGCTATCTTGAACATGCATACTTTCTATGATTACATAATACGACTTTTATAGTTACAGTAACCTCAAAATGTGGCCATGGATGTGTTACTCAAGGTTGAATAAATACTGTTACATTAGTTACATTGTAAGATGCCTTAACTTTAGGCTATTTACTGTATTACACAAGTCACATTGAATTGTGTTAGGTTGGCAAGCAACCAAATATCAACATTTATAGGAGACATATCTAATGCTTGGACAGTTTCAACTGAGCCACTGGCTTAATCATATTCTTTCACTTTTATTTTTGGTTTAGTTGGAGATGTGAATTCAACATATATTTGTTAACAAGTTATATGCTATTTACTGTATTGCAAAAGTGATATTGAATTGTGTTTGGTTGTCAACATTTGAAGGAGATGTATATTTTGTGCCACTGACATAATATGACTAATTCCAGTTTGTTAACAAATTAATTATTTATATGTTGGATTCATGTCCCCATTTCAACCAAAAGTCTAAAGTTAAAGAATATAACTAAATCAAATCAAACTTTAAATGCACTTTTAAAACAGTTTGATTTGATTTAGTCCTATTCTTTAACTTAGATTTTGGTTGAAATGGAGAAGTGAATCCAACATATTCATTATTAACTTCAAGATTAAATTTGACATCAACCAAAGCTTGAAATCCTAGGCCTATGTATTGTCTATTTTTAGTTGAACCCTGTGTTGAATTGAAACAATAGCTGTTGATAACTTCACAAATGCTATATAGGCCTAAATAGTCTCATTGATGATGTATGACTTATAGAGTATGGTTACATTTCATTTGCTCTAAATACCCTTCAGAATGACTTCAATAGCAACAGTTTATATATTTAGTTAAGATATCTCTCAATAGTTATTATCACTATAGCACATTGGTAGGAGTCAGTTGAAAACATCAAAGCTAAGCTTGGTTAAAACACTGGATGGGAGACCTAATAGACAGCTGTAGACAGATCAACTCTCCTGTAGGAGGTGCTGCCCAGCCTATTGTTTGATTCTTTTTCCTGATAGTGGATATAATGTTGAAGATCTGATGTTGTTTCAAAAGGTACAAATTCAACATATTAAGGTTTGTCTATGTTGAAAATTGGTTACCATGATGACAATTATGGTAACCCGGTACCCCCTGTATATAGCCTCGTTATTGTTATGTTGTGAACGCAGTTACTTTTTATAATTTTTTACTTTAGTTTATTTGGTAAATATTTGTTTAACTCTTCTTGAACTGCACTGTTGGTTAAGGGCTTGTAAGTAAGCATTTCACGGTAAGGTCTACCCTTGTTGTATTCGGCGCAAGTGACAAATAAAGTTGATTTGAATTATGTGGTTGAAATTTCACTCTCAAATCAACTGTTTATGTTCATGACTTTTTGCAAATCCAATGTATTTTCCAGGTAGATTCAACGTCACAATATGTTGACAAATTACTTTGAAACAAAGTTGACTCAACCAGTTTGTGCCCAGTGGGATATGGTGTATTCGTTTTCTTCATGGTAGATGTGTGCGCGTCCTGTTTTAGCCTATATACCGTGGGTAGTGTCCACGGTATCGTGGGACACGAGTTACAGCACCAAAAGGACTCCCCTCTCCCTCGCCTTCACTCACACCGGCGCGCGCCTTGGAGGTCCAGCAGCGAGATCTTGCCAAGTAAATTAAAAAGTCGTAGAACGCGATTCTATAGTGCTGTTGATTGCATGAAAGGGTGGGGCCCCTCAACTATACCGTTCAGATCAATGTAGCGGCCCAATGAGCGCAATCAGCGGTCTGCTAGCAATCCAGTCCTTTCTCATTCACATAAACACCACTTGAACAAAAATATACATGGCCACCTACCGCGCCAGAGAAAGTGATGAGGGGGTGCACACACCTCGACATTATACTGTTTTCAATTAAAACGACAACGCTAGATGGCCTAAGCGACGCATGAGACAGAGGTATCTAGTTTCAGACCATTGGAAATGGAAATCTGCGGTAATGTATATAGTGATGATGCATTGTTCCGAAAATAGCCAAGAGTGTAAAAGGGAATAAACATTGTTTGTGTTCTTGGGACAATGACAGGTGAAATGTCCCCCAAAATTGCTTAAAATTCAACTTTACATTCATATGTATATTTTATATTGTGCTTTGTCCATGAAAGTAGATCAGAATATTACTGAAAGGACAAATTGTTTTTGATATTACAACGATTTTCTTAAATTTGGCTAGTCATAAAGCAAAAGGAAAAAAACAAATGATGCATACCTTAGTTGATTTCGTTGTTGGATTTCAAATGGTACATTAACAAATAGGCTACACATGTGGGCACGGAAAGTGTGGATGAGTATTTTCATTGTAATGTATCATAACTCGTTCTTGAAAAACGAAATAATTATAGGCCTTAGCCAAATGATGCATTGTATAATGATTGTTTTAAAGGGCATGTGCTGAGAACAAAGACAACATTTTTAATTGTTCAACTGTTTTCCATACAGTGCATTACAGCAACATTATGTGCATGTTATATGTACCCTCCACGTATCCTGCTGGTGCATTATACTGGATGCTCCTGTACGCAATTAGGCTACATAACGCCATTACCTGACTAACCGCATACCTGCATCTTTTTCCTCTTTGTTACCATGTTTCCCTTTAACTACTTATTAATAAATATATCACATGTAAAAATAGGACAAAAGTGTGTATATATATATATATATATATATATATATATATATATATATATATATATATATATATATATATATATATATATATATATACCCATAGGCCTACATATTTTGGCAATATGGATAGCCAGGTTTAAAACATGTGTTTGCCTTGACATTCTCACACGACGCCCTGAGTTACATACCATGCACAATATAGAATTATTATAAATATGTGTATTATTTCTTGTAAGATATAATATATTGGTTTCAGGATTTCAGAATACAATTTAACCAAACTATTATTTCCATTGTTGTTCAAATTGAGATACTGTATTCATTTAATAACCTTTATTTACTCATAACAATTTTGAGAGTGGTATATCTACATTTAGCGGTGCCTTCAGAAGGTATTCACATGCCTTGACTTTTTCCACATTTTGTTGTTACAGCCTAAATTTAAAATGGATTCCATTGAGATTTGTTTTTTTGTTACTGGCCTATACACACACACAATACCCCATAACATCAAAGTGGAATTATGTTTTTTCACATTTTTGAAAATTAACTAAACATGAAAAGCTGAAATGTCTTGAGTCAATAAGTATTCAACCCCTTTGTTATGGCAAGCTTAAATAAGTTAATCAGTAAAAATGTGCTTAACAAGTCACATAATAAGTTGCATGGACTCTGTGTGCAATAATAGTGTTTAACATGATTTTGACTACCTCCTCGCTGCACCCCAGATAGAATTATCTATAAGGCCCCTCAGTCAAGCAGTGAATTTCAAACACAGATTCAACCACAAAGACCAGGGAGGTTTTCCAATGACTTACAAAGAAGGGCACCTATTGGTAGATGGGCAAAAAAAACATGGTGAAGTGAATAATTACACGTTGTCACCACAAAGATACAGGTGTCCTTCCTAACTCAGTAGCCGGAGAGAAAGGAAACCACTCAGGGATTTTACCATGAGACCAATGGTGACTTTAAAACAGTTACAGAGTTTAATGGCTGAAAACTGAATCAACAACATTGTAGTTATGGCATGTAGCCTAGTGGTTAGAGCGTGGTTAGAGTGTTGGACTAGTAACCGAAAGGTTGCAAGATCAAATCCCAGAGCTGACAAGGTAAAAATCTGTCGTTCTGCCCCTGAACAAGGCAGTAACCCACTGTTCCTAGGCCGTCATTGAAAATAAGAATTTGTTCTTAACTGACTTGCCTAGTTAAATAAAGGTAAAAATAAAAAATACTTCACAATACTAACCTAATTGACAGAGTGAAAAGGAGGAGGCTTGTACAGAATAGAAATATTCCAAAACATGCATCCTGTTTGCCACAAAGCACTAAACTAATACTGCAAAAAATGTGGCTAAGGGATTAACTTTATGTCAGGAATACAATGTTATGTTTAGGGCAAATCCAATACAACACATTACTGAGTACCACTCTCCATATTTGCAAGCATAGTGGTGGCAGAATCATGTTATGGGTATGGTTGTCATCATTAAGGACTGGGCAATTTTTCAGGATAACTAAAGAAACGTAATGGAGCTAAGCGTAGGACAATAACCTAAAACACAAATCTACACTGGAGTTGCTTACCAAGACAGTGAATGTTCCTGAGTGGACAAGTTACAGTTTTGACATAGGATTTTTATTTATTTTTACTATTTTCTACATTGTTGAATAATAGTGAAGACATCAAAACTATGAAATAACACATATGGAATCATGTAGTAACAAAAAAAGTGTTAAACAAATCAGAATATATTTTATATTTGAGTTTCTTTAAATAGCCACCCTTTGCCTTGATGACAGCTTTGCACACTCTTGGCATTCTCTCAAACAGCTTCATGAGGTAGTCACCTGGAATGCATTTCAATTAACAGGTTTGCCTTGTTAAAAGTTAATTTGTGGAATGTTGTTCCTTCTTAATGTGTTTGAGCCAATCAGTTGTGTTGTGACAATGTGGGGGTGGTATACAGAAGATAGCCCTATTTGGTAAAAGACCAAGTCCATATTATGGCAAGAACAGCTCAAATAAGCAAAGAGAAATTACACACCATCATTACTTTAAGACATGAAGATCAGTCAATTTGGAACATTTCAAGAACTTTTCAAAAACCATCAAGCGCTATGATGAAACTGGCTCTTATGAGGACCGCCAAAGGAAAGGAAGATTCAGTGTTACCTAGTGCTCAGCATATGTGGGAACTCCTTCAAGACTGTTGAAAAAGCATTCCAGGTAAAGCTGTTTGAGAGAATGCCAAGAGTGTGCAAAGCTGTCATCAAGGCAAAGGTTGGCTACTTTGAAGAATCAAAAATTTATTTTGATTTGTTTAACACTTTTTGGGTTATTACATGATTCCATATGTATTATTTCATAGTTTTGATGTCTTCACTATTACTCTACAATGTAGAAAATAGTAAAAATAAAGAAAAACCCTTGAGTGTCCAAAATTGACTGGTACTGTATATATATATATATATATATATATATATATATATATATATATATATATATATATATATATATATATATATATATATATATATATATATATCATTTATTTTTTTACAAATGTTAGAATGTTTCTCCCACTTTGACATTAGAGTATTTTGTGTAGATCTTTGACAAAAAGTTACAATTACATCAATGTTAATCTAACTTTGTAACAGCAAAATGTGGAAAAAGTCAAGGGGTGTGAATACTTTCTGAAGGCACTGTAATGACATTTGCATAGTACTAGCATTATGGGCTTTACATGAGGTTATTTTGTGTGATCGCGTTGGTTAATTGACCAAGATGCAAGAGCACATAGCCCAGAAATGGGTCAAATAAGAGAAAGGACAGAACTGCAAAGCGTAATTGATATTCTGCAGTAAATCATTGAATAATATTTAGGCATGGCACAACTATACCCTACTATTTTTTTGAAACATTATCCTATATTTAGCATCAAAACAAATGCATCTCTTGACTTTTAGAAAATGCTTTACTAAGTAAACAAAGCATAATTCCAAATCATGCACTCAAGGTTCTCTTCTAAAATCCTGAGGCGTGCAAAGAAGCAACTTCAAGTGCATCCAGGTCCAATGAACTAGCGGCTCTAAGGTGAAGTTATACATTTGATCGATCAATCAGTCACAAAGCTCTCCAAACAACTCTGCTGCAGCCTTCTGGTGACCCTCCCCGTCTCCACTCCAACACTGAAGCGGGTAACACACTAATTTCTCAGTGTCGAGGCCGTCATTTCAGTTTCAAAACAAACTCAGGACTAATTTTGTTTATCAATTATATATTCCCAAATGGCCTATAACACTAATTACAACAGTAGTTTGTTAAAACGTCCAGTAGCCTATACAGTTTTTTTTAAATGACCCCTTGATCAAAAACAATTCATTTAGGTTCTGGAGTCTCGTTTTCCCATCACCAAGTTTTCTGAATGGTAATGGCAGCTGCAAAAAAGACTAAAAATAAAGTTTAAATAAATAATCTTTATATCAAAAAATATTTTTTATCAGATTTGGCATACAATGGTTGTGGTGGGTAAAACAGTATGTGACATGCTGAGGTTTGTCTCTTATTGCATTGTCGTGGAATCACCTCACAGTCACATTAACTAAAGAAAGTAGAAGTTCTAATGTATAATTGGGTGAGTCTTGGACAAGCTATGATAGGCTATATGATATAAAGTAAGTAGGCTAATTCAAGGTTTAGGCTGAATTACAATCTCCCTTGCAGTGAATGCAAGATAAATAGACTCCGAGTGAATCACCATACGGTGCACAGCCTCAGCTGTATGCCTATCACCGTTGATTGAAATGTCCAGGCACAGTGCTGTAGTTGTACAACAAAAATTGCTAAAATAAAGGCCATGTGTTTAAAACATGTGTTTGGGTGTGTGCATGTTAAAAGACGGGGAAAGAGATCTTGGGATGGTATATCCTCGTCTTCGCTGAGATCTGTTGCAAAAGGGATATCTAATGTATATAATCTATATTCATGGTCATTTCAACATACAGACAAAAACTCAATACCACCCTCAACAATATAATGCATCATTACTTCCATGTAAAATAAATAAATAAAATAGGCCTTTGGGTCAAATTTCGTCGATTGGATAACAATAAGACCATTTGGAGAGGCTCTCTGTTGAGACAAAAACGCATACTGCTGGGCTGACCGAATGATGTGGAATTCCTCCACCTAAGTGGTCGAACATTCCTGAGGATGCAACGCTGTCAAATATTTCATTGGAGGACGTCATGGAAAAAGTACATGAAATAAACTACGAGGGGCAAGTGGGAAGTGGTGACCTCGGATTGCCGTAAAATGACGACAAACACAATCCTCCAACAGTGACATTACGAGCGTAAATCTATACCATTGGAGTTAACCCTTTCCTCACACTTTACAATATGTCCATGTAACCTTTAGGCTGCCTAACATGGGTAAGGCGGTAAAGCATGTTATCTAAGAAACATATTTCCATAGAAGCTAAATATGGCCAATGTGACTTCAGCCAATGTTCTATAATAACTTCATTATGCAATGTACTATGGAAAGAAATGAATAGAATTTAGAGGACACCATAACTCGTTTAAAACAACGCAATAACAATAATTTGACTGACGGAAAATAGTCTATAATATCAACTGAGAGACCAGAGGGACCATTAATAATTATGCGTAGCTGTCAACAGCTTTTTGCGGAGAGGTTTAACAACGTGCCAGTCATCGGCGCGTCCCCCTTCAACGATCAATGGAGCAACTCGCGTCCCACTGGTTTGGGTAAACATTTAGCGATCAATTAGCCGTGGACATTAGTTTTTGAAAGTGCATGTCAAAGATGAGTGGCGGGGTTAAAGTGTGTGAGAGGGCCATTCGGCGTGGGGACGGGCACGACGTGTTGAAACAAGGCGTGATTCTCGGAATGAAGTCATCAACGGTAATTAAATGCAGGGGGAAAGAGAGAACCCAAGCGCGCCTGCCCCCTCTCTCTGCGCGCTGGGTGGTCCACTCCCCTGATAAATGCGTGGGCCTCATTCCAAGCGAGCGCCCGGTGTAGGGACCGGTTAAAACAATACTACTACCTATATACATTTCTTTACTTAGGTTTCAAACTCAGCCGCAACAGCAAATCCCACCATTGTACCTCTCGTATGACCTGTGTAGTTGACAACGGAGATTTGTATATTTTCTTATTTTCTTTACCCTTTGGCAAAAACGTAATGAAGGAGCCAAACCAACGACGGCATTTATGGGGTTTTGTTGGAACACAGGCTGTCCTCCAAATACATGTAGGTCTATATACGCTTCAGAACATAATCTTACGGGTTAATAGATAGGCCACATCAAAATGACATGATTTTAGTTTTCGAAATTTTATAAAAATGAGTAGGCCTAAATAGCCTACAATATCCTCCTGTAGAGGCTTATTTGCAGGACCACTACATTTATTTGTAGAATATAATTCCAAAGACTTAAAAAATCTTAGTCAAGAAAAAACTGTGGCCTGTATAGCCTACTTTTATGACACCCAAAATGTATTAAGACATTTAGTATTTACAATTTGCCAAAGTATCTGTGACTGATTTGCGTTATTGCATATCCAATATATGCATTAATTACAAGATTGCGAAAACATGTAATAAAATTGTCTAACAACCCGGCAAACCACAACAGCAGAACCACCGCGAGTTAGCCCGGAGAGTGAACCCGCGCACCAGGAGCGCCTGTGAGGGTTGAGGGGCTGGGAGCTTGTGCGCTCTCCGGGGAACAATGAACAGTCTACTGTCAACAGATTTAGTCTATGGACTGGCGGCTCTCCACTACACACATATAGCCTACCGGTTCAAGGCTTAAATGAATAACCCGAAACTGGTTACATTTAGAATGGTGGATGAGGTGCAATGAAGCGCTCGAACACCTAGAGTAAAAAGCGCTGCTCAAAAACAATACATTTTCTAAATGTAGCCTAATTATTTATTTTCTTATTCTAATTTTCTAAATGATAAGCCTGAAAATGATGAGCCTAAGACAGTTCTTTGTTAATAAGGAATGTCCTTCGAACTTTTCAAAAAGGAAAATAAAGTAGACCTATGTGCTACATCGCTTAACTTTAACTCAGATGATATTTGTTACTATTTTTCTGTGACACTATAGTCTGGTTAGGCTGCCCACCACATTACAATCAAATAACTAATTAGACCATCATATGGCGTCCTATCTAATTCGCACTTCTAACTGCACAACAGGTCTGGTAAATCTCGATTGGAGCTAAATTGAGAAGACGGCCCGCAGCCATATCGCTGTCTTGTTTTAACTGACAAAAGTTGAAAGTGACTTACCTTGATTCGAGCACCAATCTGAGGAGAGAGAGTTTGGTGGGCGTCGATCTGAAGTCCACGGCCGAGTTTCAGTGCTCAGTGTTCGGCTAGGCTCAGGGCGCTCTTCCCCTCAGTTCTCCTGTGTGAACATAATAATTATACACGATTGAAATCCCTTTCTGCATTTACGTTGAAAAGTCCTATCCATACACAAGGAGCTGTCTAAAACGGACATAATGCATCAGATTGAGTATGAGCTGATCTAGCAGGGCTTTTTGCTTGATTTTTTATTTAAAGAAGGCCAGGGAAAATGTTTACATTTTGCTGTATAAACATCCTGCCCATGTTCCTGTCTATCTTTTAAAGAAATCAGCAGCGTGGATTTGAATAGAGGCATTTTCTTTCAAATAAGCGTATTTTAAGAAACATTTTAAACATACTTCACACTTTAATAAGTCCAAGTCAGTGAAATGTGCTATGGTGAGGTTGGCCTGCTGTATCTGACAAGTGGAAAACCAGTTTTATATATCACGGTGGTTGTGCGTACAAGCTTAGTAAAAACATACATTTTCAATTTTTTTTTTAAAGAAACATTGTCGTTGCGAAAATAAAGACTATTCAACGTTGCAAAGTTCTAGGATAGGCCTCTGTAGCCTGTTGTATTAGGCTACCATTTATATTCTGAAAACAGATATTCTAATAGGCTATGTCCTATATTTGAAAATAATTCCTGTTTCACGCCATGCAATTAAAAAATTATCATTTTCTGTTCAATAAAATGTCATTTTGAGTGTTAAGAAATATCCACTTCACTGATTCTGAGTTGGGGAGAAAAAAAACAGCTCCCAGAAAAACTAAAGCCAGGCAGATGTGTGTGAGTGGGAGGGGACTGGGCGGGCCCGGTACGCCAATGACGTCCTGATGGTCAAGAACTCGAGCTAGCAAGGCGCTGATGGCAACGGATAAGTAAAAGGCGAGCTCCTCCGGACGCACGAGAACACACCGACTGAAGTTGAAGTAGCTCCCGTTTCTCCCCCATTTCAATGTGGACACTCGCTACGGATTTCAGGGTTAACATTGGCTAAGGAATTTAGGCACCAAAAGGAAGAGCGCAATAACGCACGGTTTACAGAAATTCAGGTTTGCATTTGACCGTGCGTAGTTCCACAGCATTGAGATTATTGGTAACCATCTTAAACTTTTATTTTATTATTTATACGAAGTTTCTAGTACTACTTCTAAACGAGGACGTGGATATTTTTGTCAAACATTTTTGCCATTGCGCTGATAGTCTAACTAATGACGGCAGAGGTCCAGCAGCCCCCAGCGCAGACTCCTGCCCAGAGCAGCCCGATGTCTGCCCCGGAGAAGCCCCACGGACAGACCCCTGTGATGGAGACCGCCTCCTCCACCACCAAAACCAAAAAGACCAACGCAGGGATCCGCCGCCCAGAGAAACCACCCTACTCTTACATTGCGCTGATAGTCATGGCTATCCAGAGCTCTCCCACCAAACGCCTGACGCTCAGTGAAATTTACCAGTTCCTCCAGAGCCGCTTCCCGTTTTTCAGAGGCTCTTACCAAGGATGGAAGAATTCCGTGCGTCACAACTTGTCCCTGAATGAGTGCTTCATAAAGCTGCCCAAGGGGCTCGGGCGGCCCGGGAAGGGCCACTACTGGACTATCGACCCAGCCAGTGAGTTCATGTTCGAGGAGGGATCCTTCCGCAGGAGGCCGCGGGGTTTCAGGCGTAAATGCCAGGCGTTGAAGCCCATGTACAGCATGATGAACGGCCTGGGATTCAACCACCTCCCCGAGTCCTATAATTTCCAGGGGAGCGGCGGGGGCCTGTCCTGTCCGCCCAACGGCTTGTCTCTGGACAGCGGGATTGGGATGATGAATGGACACTTGGCAGGCAACATGGAGGGGATGGGTCTGGCCGGGCACTCCATGTCCCACTTGTCGGCCAACAGTGGACATTCCTACATGGGGAGCTGCACAGGATCCACGGGGGGCGAGTACCCCCACCACGACAATTCAGGCTCGCCCCTCCTCACCAGCGGGGGAGTGATGGAGCCGCATCCCGTCTACTCAAGCTCGGCCTGGGCTCAAGCGCCTTCATCCTCTCTGAATAATGGAGGTTCTTACATCAAGCAGCAGCCACTGTCTCCCTGCAACCCCGGAGCGAACCCGCTGCAGCCCAGTTTACCCACGCACTCTCTAGACCAGTATAATCTTCATCAGAACGGACACAGTAACACGGATTTGCAAGGTAAACTAACATCCCCAAATTATTACGCATGCCTTTTACAGTCAGTCATACCCAATAGCCTAAAACGTGTGCGAAATAAACACTAAGTCTAGGCTATAGCCCACTAATTGCTTTGAACCAAAACTTCTAAAGTAAATTATAAACGAGGTGATAAAATGAAAATATCTAGGCATAGATAGCATTGCTTCGCAGAAAGCAGATACAAACTTAACAAACGAAGATTTCATTATTGCTATCAGTGCAGTGGGCAAAGATGTGGACTGAGCACTGGGCATGCTCAGTGCATTTGTTTTCACATAGGCCTACAACAATTCCAATATGCCAGTTTATATTGGTAGAAATTATGGTTGTGTTATCTTGGAAATAAGGAAATGGACGCAAGAAACCATCATCTAATTATCTAGCAAGGAAGTTAAGTAATTCAGTTTCCTGTCCTCATTTAACTGGCCAAGGAGTGGGACAACCGCGGGTTTAACCCTCACTCTGTTTTCCTAATAAATTCCTGGAGGTGGTTTAAGGAAGCACGCGGACGGCACGTCTTCTGGGACATGTGTTTAGAATGGTGCCAATCGAGAGACAAGAACAACAAGCGCGAGCCGGAGCCAGCCAGCTCAAGCCCTCGAGGCACCGGGTCCTCCGGGATTTGCGTGCGAACAGGCCACTGCCAATTAGAACTATCCCACCCTCGAGCTCACCAGACGGTTCTCTGCCTCAACAGTTCCCTACGACAGCCCCAATCAGAGGGGTAGACAAACCGGGGTTTTCCCAAATTAAATGAAAGATTATCTACCCAAATTACAATTAATTGGTCCTGAAAGGCAATTTAGGATGCATTTATCCTCTTTAACAATATTCTGAAAATATTTAGGCAATACTAGTCCTACTTCAATCAACTTTTTATATCATAGTATAATTATAATAATAACATTACAATAATATAGGCTAAATAATACGATGCACAATATTACAACTCACCCTATAAATAACTAATTTGCTACCACCTTTTCTTTAAAATGCTGGCCTATATCCTTCTCGACTTGTGGTTCTTACTAGACCATTCAAAAAGACAACCATACTGTTTTTGCCAATTGACAGCAACACATTCACATTGGGTTGGCATGCTATATGCCATAAGGTGAACTAAAATATTCTTTCCTCTGTATTCTTAGGTATTCCACGGTACCATTCCCAGTCTCCCAGTATGTGTGACCGGAAGGAGTTCGTCTTCTCCTTCAACGCGATGACGTCCTCAACGATGCATTCGCCCAGCAGCAGTTCCTACTATCATCACCAACAGGTCGCCTACCAGGACATCAAGCCCTGCGTCATGTGACAGCACTTAGAGTGAATAACGGACATCACTGACTTGAGCCACTAAAGCCGAAGCGGCTGCAGGGCTGAGACGAGGGAGCAACCCAACCCTTGGAGGTAGGAGAGAAGGCAGGCCCTGGAGCGCGCTGTAAGAGAAGCAACAGTAACGCCAGAGAACCCATAAACTAAACAACTTTTCACACAAAAAAGGATTTGGTACAGAGACATAAATACTGCAAATACAGATTTAGTTAAACTTCAATGTTTATCTCTCTCAGAAACAAAAAAGGGCGTGGAAATATCACAGAACACCCTTGTGGTGTAGGCCTAAGATGTGGGCTATTTTCAAGAAACGTCTGTGTGCCACACAAGAGGTAAAGCAGAGGCCGGTTGACACTCACCTCATGCATCTCAACCCCAGCGGCCGCTTGGTACTATATCTCTGCGGGCGGATGACTACCACTTGAGAATATTTTACAATGTACAATAATGTGTATTATTTTTTGTTATGCATTCAAAAGATATACTGCGGGAACAATTTCATTGCTCATTTATCCGGGTTAGGCTACTCGGCTCCATCGAAATGATAGTTAGATTTTTATTTGATTTTCGGGGAGAAGTTTGGACTAAGCTAATAGGCTACACCATGCATTAAAATGATTAAATCAACAACACGATCTGAATTAAGGAAAGATGAAGGCACTTTTTTTTTTAAATAGCAAAGCGCAACTTGTTATTTATTCTGTGCATATTTTTAATTGTACACTTATAGCCACAATATTGAAGTATGCTTTATTGGCAATATTTGCCATGACGCGTTCTTATTTGTTTTAAAACGGAAATTGAATATATAGATGTAAGCACTGTTAGTTACATGTCTATTTAGGATCAGTTACATGTCTATTTAGGTGTATATATCCGTGTAGACACCCGTTATTTTTCAGCACTGTATAAATTGTAAATTATGTTATGCTGATATTGGCATACTCCAGTGTCTTTAGATTAGTCTGTATATTACTACACACGATCTGTATACAATTAAACGTATTGGCCTGCAGTTTGTTTAACTGGCTGAAACACCTATACAATGATTTCTGTTTCCATTATTTTGACACTTCTCGAATGTTCCTTTTTCCCTATGTTAATTTTTTTAGGGACAATTACACATGCAGATACAGAGGGGAGGCAGGAGGCCAGGTCAGTCTATTCCACTGTGTGGTGCAACAGGAAGGCCTTTAAATATGTTTGGGGTGTTCTATTTTAGTTGTCGTCAAACTCAAAACTATTCGTCATAACAGTCCTTAATATTCAGATATTCTGGTAATCAACCAAATATTTTCATGTGAAAATAGGCCACACATTTAGGAATTGAGTCAGGTTTAGACAAGAATAGGCATATAGGTGAACACAATTCATTAGTATAGGCTACATCCATTAGCCTATTGACGCAATAGCCTATGGGTGGATATAAAATAAGACAAATATTTGTTGGAGGTCGAAAACTCATGTCCAATGTGTAACTGTGTAATCGGAGTGTATGTTGCAATTAACCCGTAACAAATCAAAGCCAGCAGTTACCGGGGGAGGGCGAATTCGCCTCGGATACGGTTTCAAAGAGAGGGAGGAAAGCGCGTGCCCATCGCCAAGAATCATTTATCCTTCTCTTATAAAGGCACAACGGGCTCACAGACTGCCTTTTCTCAAATACGGCATTCTGGATGTGAGATTGTTTTTACTGGAATATAGTAGGCTGTAGCAAGTATAGCCATTGCAAAATAACATTTAAATTGGAGTTTTTATTATTTTGATGTGTGGGTTATGTATTTTTTTAACCTTGAGATTATGGGCTTATTCTCACTGATAAAACTTTACGTTTTCTGGTTTGTTTGTTGCTGTAGATGCTTGTACGCATTGCCTACTTAGCGCTACATTGCAAGACATCCTGCCCCCCCCAAAATGCATAGCGAATCACACAAGGCTTAAATCAGTATAAAGACAACTAAAATAATATAGGCCTAAGCATTTCTCGTGCATAGGACACCGTGGTTTTATTTCCATTGTATGAATATAAAGGCTGGACTGCAGAAGACCTTTACGATCTGAAATGCCATTTACACACGAAAACATGTCGATGCAATCTTTAAATTTGTTACTTTGGAAATGTCATATTGGACAGAACGCAGACTTGTTTCAGCGCCGAATCTAACTTGAAATCTGCACAAATCCATTAAGCGCAAATAGAAGTGCACTGAATTCCCAAATAACTTCCTTAAGTGTCGCAAACTTTAAAGAGCACTTCAACACCATACTAGAACTAGTTAAGTAAAACATATATTCCAATGAAACAATACAACAAATGTTGCATTCACGATCAAAACGTTTTGACTATAATATTGAAATACTGCCTGTTCAAATGTACTGTTTAAACCATTAGTGTAAGAAAAGACTTCGGCCTACTCATTCCAGAAGTAGCCCTATTATATCAGTGTCTGAAAAAGTGCCTAAAATTGCAAAGGAACAAAGTAAATCACACAAATATTATATTCTGCATTTCAATAGTCACTTCAACTTGATGTTAGTGTTCTTATTATATTAAGGTAACCACTTCAGTTGCACTATAACGTTACCTACAATAACAAATACATAATTGTTTTGGAAGTCAAGTATTGTTTTAATAGCTTATTCTCAGTGATATTCTCACATTGTGCCCAATGCCCTGCAGTGTATATGTCTGAGTTTCTGTGTGAGGCTGTGTGTGACTATGTATGTATGGAGCTGTGTTATCTCACAAGGAGGTGACCACTCTCTGAACTCCAGTGAAATTCCCTTGTATGAGCAGAGCACACAGGGGCAGCAGGCCCAGTCGCTCCACACTGCAGCGGAGGGACCACACATTAGCATGCTGATGACGTGAGCCGGGGCGCAGCACCTCTACAGGGGCTGAGATTCCTGCTGGGGCTCCACAGCTGTTCCCCGGCCTGGGCTGGATGACAGCTCCATAAAAAGCCTGCCTGCCTGCCTGGGTTCTGGTCTGGAGAAGCAGACATGCTATGTGCTCGTCCCTCAGCCTGTCTAAACTACTCTGAACTGTAGGACATCTCTTTGGCCAAGCCGAGCATTAGCACAGCAGCTATAAGTCACTGTTAGGCCAACCAGGTGCACACAGGTTGTCACAGGGTTAGGGCACTGCAGGTAGCTGCAGATAGAACCTCAAACTGTGGCCAAGCTAGGTTCAAATATCTAAGCCATCAGACATGTCATGCCAGCCATAATGTTCACCTGCTGGTTATACAACATATCACTCCCAGAGGTACTGTAGCTTTAGCAATAGAAAGCTCAGAGGTTAGCACATCCAGTATACTACGGCTAGTCCTCTTAACGCCTGCTCCCCACATACCACCCTCAGTCAGATTAATTGGACTTGTCAGGCCCTCTGATAGGCTATACCATGTGTTATGCCATTAGCGAGAGGAGCGCTGGAAAACAGTTCAATACTGCCAAAAGACATAAACAAGGTCCTATGAGAGGCTAGGACACTTGATGAAGGGTTAAACACACCAGCTCACCGTCCATCTTGCTATACTATTTCCCTCATCTGTTTTAGCATTTGGTTCATATTTTCCTCAGATTGTTCGTCAGTAGGATAACTTACAACAATAACAACACAGTCCTAACAGACAAGCGGTGCGTGCTGTGTACACAGATCATCATTTGACAGTCATAGATTGATCAGTCCTGGGTTTTGAGTTATAAAGAAGACAAAATGGTTAAAACTATGAACTCAAAGTATGGTTTATTTAGTAGACAAAATATCCTGTGAATTCCGATGGCATTACATGTAGGGCATTAAACATTGCCCCTGCACAAAGAGACTTAACAGGGAAAACTCCAACCTCTCCTTCCTTTGTGACTGACAGACAGGCCTGCCAGTGTGGATGAAACTTCTGTATAAGAACATTTCAAACGTAAATGGGGTTACGTGTTATCAATACCAACACTAAAAACCATAACGACAAACCAAACTCTGCTTAAGGCATTAAACATATTTTCACACTTCACATTGGTACAGTGAAGGTAGCATCATTCCCTTTCATGAAACACAGCCGTTTCTTTCTGCTGACTTCGCTTCTGTTACGGAGAGAAGCAGGCAGTTACTCGTTATGGTTGAGCTCCTGCTTGGGGGAATCTGCCTCTGCTTCACTCGTACTCTCTCTACTTTCTCTAGCTGTACTTTTGGGGCCTGTATTTGGTCTGGGCCTTCGGTTGCTTGGACCTGGCCTCCTGCCTCCCCTCTGGCTCTTGGCCAGCTCAGCCTGCAGGTCGTGGCCGTTCAGGGAGAGCCCCTCCAGGGCAGCCAGGGCCTGGTCTGCAGCCTCGGGGTCTAAGTAGTCCAGGAAGGCCCGGTGCTGAGCACCCTGCCAGGTGAGACGGATGGGGGCTGCCTCCCTCTCCCGGAGAGCGGTCTTCAGCTCGCTGACACGCAGCCCGGCAGGGATGCCCCCAAGGTAAACTGTGGTCACGGTCAGGGGGGGCCTGCGCTCACGGGGCTCGCCACCTTCCTCCCTGCCCTCTTGCCTGACCCCATCCCTGTCCCCCTCTCTTCCCCTCCCCC
>QNTS01002309.1:54339-70119 GCA_003317085.1 Hucho hucho | reverse complement strand
CCTCCTACCCCCCTCTCTGCCTCCCTCCTGGCCTCCCTCCCCATCACCATCCCTACCCCCCTCTCTGTCCCCCTCCCTCCTCACTCTTGGTGGGCGTCGTCTGGGTTTCTGCTCAGTCTCCTCTCTGGACTCCCCGTTGGGGTCCCTCTCAGAGTCCTCTTGGGTGTTCCGTCTAGGCCTGCGCCTGGGCTCACGCCGGGGTCTATCACCCTCTGACCTGGGCTCTCTGTCCCTCCGGGGCTCCCTCCTGGCCCTCTCCCTGGGCTGCTGGGGAGGGTGGGTCCCCAGGGTCACGTCCTTCCCTTGCTCCTCCTCCAAGGCCCGGAGCTTCTTCAGCACGGGGATCTTCTCCAGCATCTCAGCGTTCAGCTGCAGGTATACAACAGGACAGGCTCAGGACCGCTAATATCATATCACAGCAGGGCTGCTCAAGGTCAGCAAAGGCACTGGGTTAAGGGCAGCCCAGCTCTGGGTCATGCCAAGAAGAAAGGGGTTTAGTAAAGTGATGGGGTATAAACACAATCAAGAAAGCTGATGTTTGGTGCCTGCTCATGCCGTTCTAGGTGACCATGCAAATGTTCAGTGCATGCTAGATTGCTTATGAACTTCACCAAAACCCATGCATGACTAGACTACGCAACAAACCTCAAAGGGCACAACAACCAACACAACAGTACTCCATAAGACATCCATGCTTACAGTACATGAATGCAGATGAAACAGACTGACAGAGTCTTCAGCAGTGCTGATAACCTCTCTGACTATCATCTTTATTGTTGGGGGATATTCCACTTCTCTGGTAAGCTATATAAAGACAGCTCTCTGATTTCCCAGGGCAGAGTGTATGCAAAGGCTTTGATGGCGGCTGCTCCTGTACAGGATATAATGGGCTATTGTTTTTACCTTGGCCCCTGTGCCCTCTCTTTAACTGGGCCCTGCACAGCCAGGCTGGCCTGGTGGAGAGGCCTTTGATGATCAGACATGGCCTTCCTGTCTACGAGGTCAGCGTGGGTCCTCAGGACAGGCATGGCTGTCTTAAGGGACCCCAGAGGTAGCATGTGTGTGTGTGCGCGTGTGTGTGTGTAGTGGGTATACTTTTACGGGAAGGTGAGCAAACAAAGCTCAAGCAACACGGTTTGAGGTGCAGCCAAAAGTCACTGGAAAACTACAGAAGCTTGGCACAACTTTGGCCTCATTTTGAAAGCAGTTTTTTTTTTACCTCAAATCATTGAGGTATCAGCCACTCAGCAACATACAGCAATTAATAGCAGTAGTATTTGTAAAACCAGCAGCTGTAGCTAGCAGCAGCAACAGTAGTTAGAACAACTGCATAAGCAATGGAATGAATCATATTGAGCGACAGTAAACTGGGGGAGATTTAGTGCTGTACCTTAGTCCAGATAATGCCCTGGGGCTTGGGGCGTTGGCAGTCTGTCTTGATGACTCTGGTCGGGGTGAGAATGTAGTCCACAGTGATGTCATGGCTCTCAATCAGATCCTCTGGGATGTCCAGCACCTGCAGAAATACACAGACATCAAGGACAGATACACATTGCAAAATGTGTATACTAGTCAAGGATCATATCACCTCCATCCTGCCAGACACCCTGGACCCACTCCAATTTGCTTACCGTCCCAATAGGTCCACAGACGACGCAATCGCAATCACACTGCATACTGCCCTAACCCATCTGGACAAGAGGAATACCTATGTAAGAATGCTGTTCATCGACTACAGCTCAGCATTTAACACCATAGTTCCCTCCAAGCTCGTCATTACGCTCGAGACCCTAGGTCTCGACCCAGCCCTGTGCAACTGGGTCCTGGACTTCCTGACAGGCCGGCCCCAGGTGGTGAGGGTAGGAAACAACATCTCCACCCCGCTGATCATCAACACTGGGGCAACACAAGGGTGCGTTCTCAGCCCTCTCCTGTACTCCCTGTTTACCCATGACTGCGTGGCCAAGCACGCCTCCAACTCAATCATCAAGTTTGCTGACGACACTACAGTGGTAGGCTTGATTACCAACAANTGTTTACATATCCGACATTACTCATATCAAATGTATACACTGTACTCTAAACCATCTACTGAATCTTGCCTATGCCGTTCGGCCATCGACTCAAATCTCTAGCCACTTTAATAATTATAATTGGATGAAATAAATGTATCACTAGCCACTTTAAACGATGCCATTTATATAATGTTTACATATCCTACATTACTCATCTCATATGTATATACACTGTACTCCATACCATCTACTGCATCTTGCCTATGCCGGTCAGCCATCGCTCATCCATATATTTATATGTACATACTCGTATTCATTCCTTTACTCTTGTGTGTATAAGGTAGTTGTTGTGAATTTGTTAGATTACTTGTTAGATACTACTGCATGGTCGGAACTAGAAGCACAAGCATTTCGCTACACTCACATTAACATCTGCTAACCATGTGTATGTGACAAATAAAATTTGATTTGATTTGAAATAGGAATCTGGAGCATGAAGCAACACTTATCCAGGTTAAGACCAAACACAGTGTGTGACTTCATGTTGTGGATAACCAACAGGCTAACCTGGCAGTCATGGACGATGGTAACCACCACAGTGGATTCCGTCACAGCCCCCATGCAGAGCATCATGGCATACTCCATGTCAGCAAAGCCCTCTCCTTTACCTATCCGGTAACCTGAGGAGAAAGGAGAGATGAGATTAATCCTAACAGTATGGGTGTTGGTGCTGAGCCGGAACTTTCCTGGACCAGGGTAGGTGTCCACTGCCCACAGAGTTCTTTCTGCGGGGTCTCACCTTTCTCAGACACGGCCACAGAGCCAACCACCAGAAGATCCACCTGAACCTTGGCATCCAGACCCACAGGGACACTGAACTCCTTCACTCCCTGGAGAAGAAACAAAGAAAGGAGAAAGAAAAAATAAAAGGTGAGAACAGGTGCACCAGATCATAAGAAACATTGGATTCAAACATTTTACATTTGAAACCCCACACTCCAACTAGTCTGGGAACAAAGCATTTGGTCTTCTATGGTGGATTCACCAAGTTGTATAGAGTGGCAGCATGTTCATGGGGATAATGAACGGGAAGTGGTGAATGAAGGAGGTAAAGTGAGATGTTGAATCCATGTGCACTGGGGCTGGATGGAGTGGGATTGGTAATGCGGCGTCGGGGTGGGTGTTGGGTGAGAAGTAGTTTTGAACAATTAGTGCTTTTTTAGGTTGGTTCAATTTATTACTACAAAATTACCACAATTTTGGATTTAGGTTTTGATCATTTTTTTAAAACATGAAATGCACTATGCATTATGTGAGTTGAATGCTGTAACAGAATACAACTACTAAAAGTCACTTATTAACCAGCAGTTATTCACGTGACTTTACTTTAATAAAAATATTTCAGTTGTGTATATTACATTTGTTTTATTTGATGACTTTATTATTTAATTCCAAGTCATCCTTTCATCTCTATAGAGCTGCTGCCTATGCTGTCTGATCAAATCACTATCTCAGTAGGTCTTCAAAGTAAATAAAGCACGAAGCAACTTCTCTCTCTGTATCCCCTCTTGATCGCGCATTCTTCTATCTCTTACGTAGCAGGCGTAAAAGAAATAGACCGGACAAGTAGCCGCACAATGGATTATGTTCATTGTATTTAATTATCAAGTTTTCTGTACTAAACTATGTAGAACTTTGGCCTGTTGGAAACTACAACATCGCACAGTTCGGGCATGATCCGATTTATCTCTAGAGAAACTGCAGCGCAATGTGCTCACAGAAGAAAAAAAATAACAAAATGGATTTCAAATAATTAAACTGAAGTCAATTAGTTGTTTAAAAAAACAAAAAAAAATGACTGACATTTCATTTAATTGCTCAGCACTAGTGAGAAGGGACTGACTCACCTGCGAGGTGGAGCACACTCTCAGTTCTTCTTTGCTTGCTCCCTCAGGCGGGACAATCTTATTGAAGAGTCCTGTGCGAAGGCGAGGGGTCGGCACCAGCAGGGTTTTCCTCGCCTAGAATCAAGAGGCCAGAGTTTAGTAAGCTAAGAGAATATAACCATAGACAGATGAGTAAAGGGCATCTAATACAAATAACCTAATTCCAGCACTCCATGGTTATGATCTGGTGATGAGACACAACACTACTGAACCAATGGCCCAGGCTCATGGTGGCCTGTGACCCAGGGCTACCTGCAGCACGGCCAGCCTCGCCCCCTCCAGCGGCTTGTCAGGGTCCACCTTCACCTCGTCAGTCTCATTGAATACCTGCAGCTCCGACACCTTGGCGCAGGCAGTGTGGGCACCCTGGGGGCAGAGAGGGGGAGAGGGGGTAAGGAGAGAGGATGTGAGTGCACACTTACATCCAGGGTGATGTAGCGTGCCTGCTGCTGGGGTCGGTCCGGGTTCACTTTGACTGTCTGGCTGGACTTGAACTCCTGCAGGGCTGAGAGACGGTCACAGGCCGGGACCGCACCCTGACCGCATAGACAACCACATACACCAAGACAAGCACGCACCCACACACACAAAGGACAAGGGGTTCAAAAGCATGTGTGTGCCACTGTTAACCTATTTTTGACCAGTAGGCTTTCCTAAAATAGAGATTTTACCACAGGTCAAAGACAAAGGTACTATGATAGCTACTAGCTTACAATATGACATATCTAATCAGGTAGTTAGGCTAGCTATAGCCTGAAGAACCCAAGTTAAATTGTATAGAATTCTACTTCGGCAGAAATGAGCATTTGGATCAGGAAAGCTTCCTCTCACGACCTCTACATACCGGTTGTCTGTCTGGTTGGTCCTTTTGCAGGTAAGAGTGTGAGACAAACATCTACAGAGTAGCGTTATCAACCTGACCTTCCGTGTGCTAGTCGTCTGTATATCTTTTGTATTTTCAATACTGATGCAATTTGCACGTGACAAAAGACTTGTACAATATGGACAAGCGTAAGCGAACGACAAGATTAGCAAACGCTACACATCCAAATATAACTGACCAAATTATGAAATACAAGCATTGTAATTTAGAATTCTGTAAAGTGAGAGTGGAAGAGGTGAAAAACGTATTGTTGTCAACAATGACAAGCCACCGGGGTCTGACAACTTGGATGGAAAATTACTGAGGATAATAGCGGACAATATTGCCACTCCTATATCTTCAATCTAAGCCTTCTAGAAAGTGTGTGCCCTCAGGCCTGGACAGAAGCAAAAGTAATTCAGCTACCCAAGAATAGTAAAGCCCCCTTTACTGTCTCAAATAGCTGACCAATCAGCCTTTTACCAACCCTTAAACTTTTGAAAAAAATTGTGTTTGACCAGATACAATGCTATTTTACAGGAAACAATTGACAACAGACTTTCAGCAAGATTATAGGGAATTACATTCAACAAGCACTTACACAAATCACGGATGACTGGCTGAGAAACATTTATGATAAAAAGATTGTGGGGCTGTTTTGTTAGACTTCAGTGCTGCTGGAAAAATGTATGCATATATACACCTCAGCTACTACAGCGACTGAAATGACTGCAACACTTAAAGAGCAGTGGTTAGTTTCAGAATGGGTAGCAAGGAATAAGTTAGTCCTAAATATTAAAACAACTAAAAGCATTGAATTTGGGACAAATCATTCAGTAAACCCTAAACCTCATCTAAATCTTGTAATGAATAATATGGAAATTGATCAGGTTGAGTTGACTAAACTGCTTGGAGTAACCATGGATTGTAAACCGTCATGGTCAAAACATGGTGATACAACAGTAGCTAAAATTCTTAACAGCACTATCAAAAAGGCAGGTCCTAATTCTGTCACCCCTGGACTACTGCTCAGTCATGTGGTCAGGTGACAATAACATGCATGTCAATCTCTCCTGGCTCAAAGAGAGATTGGCTTCATCACTACTTGTTTTTGTAAGTGTTGACAAGCTGAATGCACCGAGGTGTCTGTTTAAACTACTAGCACACAGCTCGGACACCCATGCATACCCCACAAGACATGCCACCAGGTCTCTTCACAATCCCCAAGTCCAGAACAGACTACGGGAGGCGCACAGTACTACATAGAGCCATGACCACAAACTCTATTCCACATTAGGTAACTGATGCAAGCAGCAGAATCAGATTAAAAAAAACATAAAAATACACCTTATGAAACAGCAGGTACTGTGAAGAGACTCACAGGTACAGACATGCATACGCACACAAATGCTAGCACACGCACTCTACACACACACATAGTAATATTGTTGTATGGTGGTATTATACATTTTGTACTGTAGATATGTAGTGGTGTAATAATGTTATATAAAACCCTCTTAGGCCTCACTCCCCCCTATCTGAGATATCTACTGCAGCCCTCATCCTCCACATACAACACCTGTTCTGCCAGTCACATTCTGTTAAAGGTCCCCAAAGCACACACATCCCTGGGTCGCTCGTCTTTTCAGTTCGCTGCAGCTAGCGACTGGAACGAGCTGCAACAAACACTCAAACTGGACAGTTTTATCTCAATCTCTTCATTCAAAGACTCAATCATGGACACTCTTACTGACAGTTGTGGCTGCTTTGTGTGATGTATTGTGGTCTCTACCTTCTTGCCATTTGTGCTGTTGTCTGTGCCCAATAATGTTTGTACTCTGTTTTGTGCTGCTGCCATGCTGTTGTTGGCTTAGGTCCCTCTTTATGTAGTGTTGTGTTCTCTCTTGTTTTGATGTGTGTTTTGTCATATATCCCAGCCGCCGTCCCCGCAGGAGGTCTTCTGGTAGGGTGTCATTGTAAATAAGAACTTGTTCTTAACTGACTTGACTAGTTAAAAAAAGGTTAAATAAAACAAGATGTACTGTTTTATCTTTCGTTTTGTGTGAGATGTAAGTGCCTTAATGTGTTTGAACCCCAGGAATAGTAACTGCTGCCTTGACAGAAGCTAATGGGGATCTTAATAAAGACAAATACATGTGGTTACATTCGGCTATTGTTAACATATTGTGCAAAAAGTCGGGTAAACAACACTTTTCCTGTTGATACCTGATCTCAACCTGCTACAACCAAAAGGATCAACAGCATGTACAACCGGTAAAGTGTAAATACTATTTTCTTCAACATTCTGCCTTGTAGAGACTACGGAGTATTTTATACAGCTACTTCTGTCAGACTCATGTCATGGAGTAACCATGGTAGCAGTCTGATGTTTAGGTAAGGCTAGTTTGCACTAATGTCGCTAGCCAATTGCTATGGAGAGCGCACAATGACCATTTGAAAATCATTTTCAAAATTGCTATTTGGGACCTTACCAGCAGCACATGCAAAATACACATTTAAACTACAGACAAACACGAGGGTTCAAATTTGATATTTTGACGAATACTAATAGGGGTAGGTTTAGGAATAGTTAAATCAAATTGCAGTACACTGAACCTCCAGAAATGCCCTACCTTAAAATTGGGGATTCTGTTGTGCACAGGCCTTGGAAAGTTTGCAAGATTCTTAGCTTCAATGTAATCCCAAACTTTCTCTCGGATGTCCCATTTCGTGGCCCCTAAACAGAAAACAATTCACATGCTTGATGAAATGACAGTTTTGAAGAAAGGGTCATGTAAATCGCAACTTCATAACGGTAACAGCTAGGCTACCATTTATTGGCATGCGTTAGCATTAGTGACTTTTCGCTAAACACGCAGCAATCATTTACCGGGATTAATCGTAATAACGGCCTCCATTGTCCTCTAGTCGAAGATGCAGAAAATTCTCACAATTTCACTGACGATTAGTCAAACTATCACAAAGTGACCACAGATTGATTTGCGCACGTGTGAGTTCTGTAACATTGTAGCAACAGCTGCTTGTCAGGGATGTTTTTTTCTGTATGGTAGCTCCGGAAGAACAAACCTTACACCGTCAAAAGCAAACGTGGCGTGCATTCATTAAGCCAATTCTGTTACAAAATGCTTAACGCAAGCAACCGTAACTAACGGGGAAGGACATTCCTGAATTTGTCCAATAGAAACTCGTTTTGCCACTGTTTGGACTAATGATTGCACACGTCGAATCTCCATTGACAAACCGCACACTGTTTGAGACATTTATTTAGCCTATCAGATAAGTGTCTAATTAAAATGTTTTATTACTAAGCAGAAAGAATCGTCACATCAGTCACACTTATTTTTATGGATTGTATGGCTTTAATGGACATATGAACACAGCAGGATAAAAATAGGCTACATATCAAAAAACAATTGATATATAAAATAAAAATAGAAGAGCAAACCACTACAGAAAATCTGGAATATTAAAATGGCCAAAATATGATACAAAATAAGGAAAAGGCTAAGAAAGCATAATATACTGTAACCTAATAGCAGACTGTTTGGCATTACTGGAGTAGGGAAACATGGACACTCCTAGAACAGCATTTGACACAGTGAACATTCAGCTCTACAGGTCATTGTGTGTGTCTTTGTGTCCAGCAGTCTGCAGTTCTTTGGGGAAGTCTTCTGTCCAGAACTGGGCTCTCTTCTTCTCTGAGACACTGCCCAGCCCGAGGTTGGCCTGGATCAGTAGACACTCTTCTTCTGTGGTGAATGTCGGCCAATCGAACATACTCTCTCCATTAGGGTTACTACAGGAACAGAGGGAGAGACAGACAACAACCCATTGGCATCATATGAGTGGATGCACTTATGACTACTTCATTTTACATACAGTGCATTCAGAAGGTATTCAGACCCCTTGACGTTTTCCACAATTGTTACATTACAGCCTTATTCTAAATAGATTTAAGAAAACAAATCCTCAATTTACACACAATACCCCATAATGGCAAAGCAAAAACAGAAGTAGACATTTTTGCAAATGTATATAAAAAAAAAAGGGAAATACCTTATTTACATAAGTATTCACACAGATTCTGGGGAAAGGTACCAAAAAAAAAAAAGTCTGCTTGAATGGAAGTTTGAAACCACTAAGACTCTTCCTTAGAGCTCCCGGCCAAACTGAGCAATCAGGGGAGAAGGGCCTTGGTCAGGGAGGTGACCAAGAACCCGATGGTCACTCTGACAGAGCTCCAGAGTTCCTCTGTGGATATGGGAGAACCTTCCATAAGGACAACCATCTCTGCAGCACCACCAATCAGTCCTTTATGGTAGTGGCCAGACGGAAGCCATTCCTCAGTAAAAGGCACATGACAGCCCGCTTGGAGTTTGCCAAAAGGCACTTAAAAGGTTTCAGACCATGAGAAAAAAAGATTCTCTGGTCTGATGAAACCAAGATTGAACTCTTTGGCCTGAATGCCAAGCATCACGTCTAGAGGAAACCTGGCACCATCCCTACGGTGAAGCATGGTGGTGGCAGCATCATGCTGTGGGGATGTTCTTCAGCAGCAGGGACTGGGAGACTAGTCAGGATCGAGGGAAAGATGAATGGAGCAAAGTGCTGAGAGATCCTTAATGAAAACCTGCTCCAGAGCACTCAGGACCTCAGACTGGGGTGAAGGTTCACCTTGCAACAGGACAACGACCCTAAGCACACAGCCAAGACAACGCAGGAGTGGCTTCGGGACAAGTCTCTGAATGTTTTTGAGTGGCTCAGCCAGATGCCGGACTTGACCCGATCGTACATCTCTGGAGAGAAATGAAAATAGCTGTGCAGCGATGCTCCCCCTCCAACCAACAGAGCATCTGCAGAGAAGAATGGGAGAAACTCCCAAAGTACAGATGTGCCAAGCATGTAGCGTCATACTCAAGGCTGTAATCGCTGCCAAACATGTTTCAACAAAGTACTCAGTAAAGGGTCTGAATACTTATGCAAATGTCTATTTCCTTTTTTTAATATACATTTGCAAAAATGTCTAAACCTGTTTTTGCTTTGTCATTATGGGATAGTGTGTAGATTAAGGGAAAAGAATATGTAGCATTTTATAATAGGCTGTAATGTAACAAAATGTGGAAAAAGTCAAGGAGTCTGAATACTATCCGAACGCACTGTATATACAGTACTACTATGGCCCAATGCAATTGGTGGTTGATCTATTATATTGAGTAACCATTAAGTAGATATGAAAAGCATACTTGGTATATAGTAGCATTTTTTTGTTGCATACAGTAGGGAGTCTTAAACTGTCCTTTGTCTAGTATGAACTCTTCTGTAACTTATTTAGAAATCCATTTACTCAGAATTTGTTTTACATCATGACAGAAATCTGGTTCTTGTTACATGTCATATTTGTGTTGAAGCTTCGCCAACTAAATGCACACAGAGAGAGAGAGAGAGCGAGAGAACAAGAAACGGATCTCTCACCCTGTTCTGGCAAAGTTAGTCCAGTATTTCATCATGGTCCTGCTAAGCTGTCGTTCCTCGTCTGTCGTGTTATCTATGAGTAGAAAACTTTTTTAGTTTCTGCTGTTTCCAAGAAAAGCTGCAGAAACACAGTTCAGGCTCAGCAGAATGAGCTTGTCCAAAATATAATCTCCCTCAGTCTTTTGTCACTTACCAGTATTAACATCTGATTATGTTGACTTCACAGTAACTTGTTACTCATGTTATTGTTATGGACAGTTCCTCCAGAATTTGATATAATAACAAGGTTTTCAAATATATTTAGCCTACAATTTCCCCAGAATAACAAAAGAAATTCTACCTAACATCACTATGTCATCTGTCCAAAAGGGGGCGCCAAACACAAAGCCAACCTCATCAAAGTGGTCTGCTTTCACAAAGTCTGGCCTGCTGGTGAACATGGAGGGGCGCTGCTGGAACTCGTAGCAGTAGATCAAGCAACCAGAATCTTGTATAGACAGATACATTACACACATATCTGTGAATACCAACACAACATGTCTGTCAACTACAAAATGTCTCAATCATTTAGATATTAAACTGGTCTTAAAATAATTTATTCATAATAATGATTAAATAATGTCTTCCAGGTTTCTAAAGAAAGATCAGGCATCTGATTGGTATAGTTCCCAGTGTATTCTTCACCTCTACACCCCCTGGCTCCCTGGATCCCTGGGATCACAATCAGTAGATCTCCCATAAGCTCCAAGAAGGCATCTCTGATCCCCCCGGGGTCCTTCATGTCACCCAAGTACTCCTCTACGATGATCCCCAGGGCAGAGTGTGGCAGACGCTACCAGGGAGATACAGGGTTTAAAATACAGCTCATGGACCAGACTGCTAGATGCTTTATTATAAAGCTGCCACCAGAGTTGGGGAGTAACTGATTACATGGAATCTGATTACAAAAAAAATAACTGTATGAAGTGTCAGAAGTGGATCTTTAATATACAGTGTATATAAGGTGTAAAGTTTGGACCCACCTACTCATTCAATGGTTTTATTTTTTACATTGTAGGATAATAGCGGACATCAAAACTATGAAATAATATATGGAATCCTGTAACCAACAAATCAAAATCAAAATAAATTTTAGATTCTTCAAAGTAGCCACCCCTTTGCCTTTATGACAGCTTTGCACATGGCATTTTCTCAACCAGCTTCACCTGGAATGCTTTTCCAACTGTCTTGAAGGAGTTCCCACATATGCTGAGCATTTGTTGGCTGCTTTTCCTTCACTCCACGGTCCAACTCATCCCAAACCATCTCAATTGGGTTGAGGTCGGGTGATTGTGGAGGCCAGGTCATCTGCTGCAGCACTCCATCACTCTCCTTGGTCAAATAGCCCTTACACAGCTTGGAGGTGTGTTTTGGGTCATTGTCCTGTTGAAAAACAAATGATAGTCTCACTAAGCCCAAACCAGATCGGATGGCTTATTGCTGCAGAATGCTGTGGTAGCCATGCTGGTTAAGTGTGCCTTGAATTCTAAATAAATCAGACAGTGTCACCATCAAAGCACCCCCACACTATCACACCTCCTCCTCTATGCTTCACGGTGGGAACATGTGGAGATCATCCATTCACCTTCTCTGCATCTCACAAAGACACGGCGGTTGGAATCAAAAATCTCCAATTTGGACTCATCAGACCAAAAGGACAGATTTCCACCAGTCCAATGTCCATTGCTTGTGTTTCTTGGCCCAAAGAAGTCTCTTCTTATTATTGGTGTCCTTTAGTAGTGGCTTCTTTGCAGCAATTCGACCATAAAGGCCTGATTCACGCAGTCTCCTCTGAACAGTTGATGTTGAGATGTGTCTGTTACTTGAATTCTGCAGCAGAGGTAATTCTGGGTCTTCCTTTCCTGTGGCGGTCCTCATGAGAGCCAGTTTCATAATAACTCTTAATGTTTTTTGTGACTGCACTTGAAGAAATGTTCAAAGTTCTTGAAATGTTCTGGATTGACTGACCTTCATGTCTTAAAGTAATAATGGACTGTCGTTTCTCGTTGCTTATTTGAGCTGTTCTTGCCATAATTTGTTAATTGACATGCATTCCAGGTGACTACCTCATGAAGCTGGTTGAGAGAATGCCAAGAGTGTGCAAAGCCGTCATCAAGGCAAAGGGTGGCTACTTTGAAGAATCTCAACTATAACATATATTTTGATTTGTTTAACACTTTTTTGGTTACTACATGATTCCATGGGTGTCATTTTATAGTTTTGATCTCTTCACTATTATTATTCAATGTTGAAAATAGTAAAAATAAAGAAAAACCCTTGAAATGGGTAGATGTGTCCAAACGTTTTGACTGGTACTGTATATTTCCCAGAGTGTACAGACTTGTTTTGTAGATCATTTAGAATACTCTATTTTTCATTTTCAAGCAGTTGCAAAACTTGTTTGTCTTAATCAACAAATCCCAGTCTTTAGCGCGCCTATTATCAGACAAAAGTTGTTTATATTTTGCACAAAGCCTACCCACCGTTCTATATTAACCAATCAAGTAGCAGTCTTGTGTGACAATCAAAGGAGGAACTCTCTAGGATCTCCTCTTAAATCTACAGATTGGAAGTACACAATTATCATCCCAGTGTGTATTTTCCTGCGTACATCATGGTATTAAAGAAGTTGAAGTGAAGTTCTGATTTTTGCTGGTGAAAGAACAATATTGTAATCAGATTACAGATACTTTTTAAAAGCTAGATGATTACTTTGTGGATTACTTTGAAATTCAGAAAGGATGTTTGCAAAAAAAAATACATTATGACACCTTTCTGATTTCTCAATGACATTCAATTCAGCATCGCAAAAAGGCGCAAGTTTAAGTTTGTTCCACCTGAGCGAGTCTGACCACAAGTCAGAGAACACTATGATGATGCACCAAATGCATTTGATGGATCCTTTTCGTCTTCTTCTAATGCCTCTTAAGGAGAAAGTAATCAAAAAGCAACTGAAAGTAATCCAATTATATTACTGAGTTAGGGCAATCCAAAAGTTACGTTACTGATTACAATTTTGGACAGGAAACCAGTAACTCAAAAAAATTACATTTGAAAGTAACCTACCCAACTCTAGCTGGGCCCATACTTTACTAACCAGTTTCTGAAGAATAAACGGCAGGATCATCATCATGTTTTCACGGGTCATTCCAAGATCCCATCCAGGAAACAGGAAAAACTGGTGGAACACACAAGGTCTTAAAAAAAAAATGATAAAAGTACATTTACCTGTAAAATATGACAGTTTTCATATCTTCTTGAAGGGACATACATGTGGGAGCATCCATCCATACTCATGGTTGTTGACCCCTATGATGCTGGGGAAGCCCAGGAAGCTCTTGGTCTGCAGGACTTCCTCCAGGTTGGTAGGGATGACTGTCCCATCCCTGTGCACAGACAGAACCATCTCCCCCTGTGGAGAGAAAGGATGGGCCCCAGAATGGAAGTCACAAACAGCCATGTTGTTGCATTCAACAATGCTATATAGTATAAGTTAGCTGAAGCAGAAACAGCCTGGCATTCATATACATACACCCCACATACTGTAGGGTGAGTGTGAGGCTCAAAACAAACCTACCAGTGCAGGTGTAGCCGCTTCTATGTCCTGTGGGCTGAGGATACTGAGGCAGGTCATGAGCTCTGCAGATTCATCACTGGGACAGCCTGCTCTCTGTGCCACCAGCTGGAGGAAGGAGAGATTGAAACCAGAGCATTTGAATGACTAATTACAACACGTTACATTGTACCAGAATAATAAATGACAGTCATGAGACCACTGAAGGTTTTATTGTATTTGAACTAATGTATGGGATCCTTGAGACTTGCTGTTATGATCAGAACACAGTGAAACAGCAGATCACCTGTGCAGCAGGTTTGGGGTCATCCTGGATGAACATAGAAATGAGGGGTACTCCACTCTGACTGATGGCCTTGTGGAACAGTCCTGATGACAGAGGGGACATCATCTGGACAGACAGAACCATGGATCAGTGCCCAAAGTAAGCCTACATACAGACAGTGCATCTTTCTGTATCAGCAAGTATCTGTTTTCCTAGATCTACAGTACACACATGTAAAAAGACTGCAACACCACCAGCAGACTCTCCGAAAATGGTGACAGATCCTGGGTCTCCCCCGAAACTGCTGATGGTCTCCTGCACCCACCGCAGGGCACACACCTGGTCCAGAATACCCACGTTCCCGGGGTATTGGCCATCCCCAGTGCTGGACAGTCACACAGATATTAGATCAGATATGCCAGGGTTGTGTTCAGTAGACACCAAACAGGAGAAGATGTTACTGACCCGAATTTGTGCATTGATCATATTGACCAAATGCAGTACCAATAGAAGTGTACCTGAGGAACCCTGGGATACCCAGACGGTATTGGAGGATGACCACCACAACGTCCCCGAAGGCAGCCAATGAGGAGCCATCATAGAGTGAAGCCCCTCCCACGAGGAAGCCTCCACCATGGATCCAAATCATCACCTGCAGACACTTTTTTTAGACTAGACCACCAAACCAACGACATGCTTGTCTACTCTGAGGTAGATATGAGTACATTCTCATGTCTCTCCTCACTGGTAGTTTCCTTGGGTCCCCAGGTTTGACTGGTGTGTAGATGTTCAGGTAAAGGCAGTCCTCTGAGGTGGTTAGGACAGGGAACCGACCTCCGTACAGGTCCCCCATCTGTCTAGTGTGGTTCATGTTCTGCAGACACCTATGTGTTAAGAGGACAAAGGTGACATTTTCTTACACTATCAATAAAAACATGAATGGCAGAATGTTGATGTTATTCAGAATAAGCATGATTCAGAGTTTCCCATAAAACAGTATAGGCTGTTTGTCTCCCTGCCTGTCTCTCTGACACATTACTGCTTAGGCTCATACAGAGGGGGGTAAGCCTTGGCGTCTCTCAGTCCCTGCCACACCCGGGGAGGCTGGGGGGCCTGGAACCTCAGGGGCCCGACAGGGGGCTCAGCGAAGGGGATCCCCAGGTAGGCAACCACCTTCCTCTGGCTCTCTCTCACTCTGACCAGTCTGCCCTCCAGCTGACCATAACTAGTTTGAAGCTGGAAGAGGCTCTCTCTGTCCCCTGGAAAATATTTACATGTTATAGAAAAGGCATTGTAGTAGTCTGTCAAAGGATGCATTAAACTGGGAAAGGAGCAATTTACAACCATACCAAACTATAAAAAGTACACACACACACACACACATTACACAGTGGGGCAAAAAAGTATTTAGTCAGCCACCAATTGTGCAAGTTCTCCAACTTAAAAAGATGAGAGGCCTGTAATTTTCATCATAGGTACACTTCAACTATGACAGACGAAATGAGAAAAAGAAATCCAGAAAATCACATTGTAGGATTTTTAATTTATTTATTTGCAAATTATGGTGGAAAATAAGTATTTGGTCA
>QNTS01002309.1:35897-53157 GCA_003317085.1 Hucho hucho | reverse complement strand
AAAAGTAACAGTCAGTATCTGTTGTGGCTACCAGCTGCATTAAGTACTGCAGTGCATCTCCTCCTCATGGACTGCACCAGATTTGCCATTTCTTGCTGTGAGATGTTACCCCACTCTTCCACCAAGGCACCTGCAAGTTCCTGGACATTTCTGGGGGGAATGGCCCTAGCCCTCACCCTCCGATCCAACAGGTCCCAGATGTACTCAATGGGATTGAGATCTGGGCTCTTCGCTGGCCATGGCAGAACACTGACATTCCATGCAGGAAATAATGCACAGAACGAGCAGTATGGCTGGTGGCATTGTCATGCTGGAGGGTCATGTCAGGATGAGCCTGCAGGAAGGGTACCACATGAGGGAGGAGAATGTCTTCCCTGTAACGCACAGCGTTGAGATTGCCTGCAATGACAAGCTCAGTCCGATGATGCTGTGACACACCGTCCCAGACCATGACGGACCCTCCACCTCCAAATCGATCCTGCTCCAGAGTACAGGCCTCGGTGTAACGCTCATTCCTTCAATGAAAAAACGTGAATCCGACCATCACCCCTGGTGAGACAAAACCACGACTCGTCAGTTAAGAGGACTTTTTGCCAGTCCTGTCTGCTCCAGCGACGGTGGGTTTGTGCCCATAGGCGACGTTGTTGCCGGTGATGTCTGGTGAGGGCCTGCCTTACAACAGGCCTACAAGTCTTCAGTCCATCCTCTCTCAGCCTATTGTGGACAGTCTGAGCACTGATGGAGGGATTGTGCGTTCCTGGTGTAACTCGGGCAGTTGTTGTTGCCATCCTGTACCTGTCCCGCAGGTGTGATGTTCGGATGTACCGATCCTGTGCAGGTGTTGTTACTGGTGGTCTGCCACTGCGAGGGCGATCAGTTGTCCGTCCTGTCTCCCTGTAGCGCTGTCTTAGGCGTCTCACAGTACAGACATTGAAATGTATTGCCCTGGCCACATCTGCAGTCCTCATGCCTCCTTGCAGCATGCCTAAGGCACGTTCACGCAGATGAGCAGGGACCCTGGGTACCTTTCTTTTGGTGTTTTTCCAGAGTCAGTAGAAAGGCCTCTTTAGTGTCCTAAGTTTTCATAACTGTGACCTTAATTGCCTACCGTCTGTAAACTGTTAGTGTCTTAACCGTTCCACAGGTGCATGTTCATTAATTTTTTATGGTTCATTGAACAAGCATGGGAAACAGTGTTTAAACCCTTTACAATGAAGATCTGTGAAGTTTTGGATTTTTACAAATTATCTTTGAAAGACAGGGTCCTGAAAAAGGGGCGTTTCTTTTTTTGCTGCGTTTACATTCTTACCTGCGACTGTATGGCAACTCACAAACATGCTCAGACTTATCCATGCGAGCAGGACTCTTCTGCCCTGACCCATCATAGTTGTGCCAGAGAGATTATCCATTCACGTCTGTAGAATATCAAACCACAGGAAGATCTATTTCAGCAGTTGCCAATTTACATAATCTCTGTATATTAATGCAAATTACATCCATATCCAGAGAGAAACCAAATATCAATAAATTTGAGAGAAAAGTATGCCCTCCAGCTAAAGGAATATGAACCGTATGGAGCCCCAATTCAGTTAAATGCCTTCAGTAAATCTGTGGGAGACTGAGGATTGAGCTGCTCTTTATATCACAGGCTGGCATTGGAAACTCCAATGAAACCTGTTATGGATTTTCTAAAAAGCCTGCCAAGTTGATTCAGTCGAGATCGAATGTCAAACAGCAGTTTGAAAAGGGGGAGTCCTCTGAAAGAACATCCTGGTTCGTTTTAATCTGCTATAGCTGCCTGGACATGCACTATGAAATTAGACGTCATGCTACCAACTCCACTTATTTATCTTGGGTCTACATTTCTGCCAAGTTCAGAGTGTGCAGAACATCAATGACATAATATCAGGCAAACAACAGAGTAAAGTACCTACAGCTTGGCTCAGGACAGGAGTGGACTAGACCTTAAGCTAACCTGGACAGAGATTACATTGGACTAACAGCAACATCATTGGCCACACAGTAACCTAAACTGCTGAAGTTACAGCAGGCTGTAATGTACATTTGAATGTCCCTGGTGCCACGTATACTCCCTCTCCGACGCTCTAGGTCACCAGGCTGCTCATTATTACACACACCTATCACCATCATTATACCCTGACTACACCGCCTGAAAGCCTGGAAGGAGGAGAGATGACTAGAAACGAGTCGGTTGACTGTTTTATGTGTGGATTAATTGGCGGAGTAGAGGACCTTGCGCATTTCAGGTAAAATAACTCAATGTTTATATCCCAGGACAAATTAGCTAGCAAAATAGGACAAATTACCTAACAAGTGCAATTCAAACTAATAAAGCAGCCCAAGAGTTACACACACACACAAACTTTAAATCACACAAAGGAGAAGATTAACATGGGTGTGGTTTTGTAAAGGTACAGAAACACATGGAATGCAATGAATAGAGCAGGATGAATGCATGCATATCAAATCTGGGTCAGATGGTTTAGACCCTTTCTTTTTTAAGGTTGCTGCCCCTATCGTCGCCAAGCCCGTCTCTCCTTTTGGGGAGGTTCCCATTGCTTGGAAGGCAATCATTATTTAAAGGGGGAGATCAAGCTGATCCTAACTGTTATAGACCCATTTCTATTTTGCCCTGTTAATCAAAAGTGTTGATAAACACTTGACAATAATCAACTGACTGGCTTCCTTGATGTCTATAGTATTCTCTCTGTATGCAATCTGGTTTCCGCTCAGGTTATGGATGTGTCACTGCAACCTTAAAAGGTCCTCAAAGATGTCACTATTGCCCTTGATTCTAAGTAATGTTGTGCTGCTATTTTTATTGACTTGGCCAAAGCTTTTGATACTGTAGACCATTCCATTCTTGTGGGCCGGCTATGGAGTATTGGTGTCTGAGGGGTCTTTGGGCTGGTTTGCTAACTACCTCTCAAAGAGTGCAGTGTATAAAGTCAGAAAACCTGCTGTCTCAGCCACTGCCTGTCACCAAGGGAGTACCCCAATGCTCAATCCTAGGCCCCACGCTCTTATCAATTTACATCAACAACATAGCTCAGGCAGTAGGAAGCTCTCTCATCAATTTATATGCAGATGATACAGTCTTATACTCAGCTGGCCCCTCTCCGGATTATGTGTTAAATGCTCTACAACAAAGCTTTTAGTGTCCAACAAGCTCAATACCCTTAACCTTGTTCTGAACACCTCCAAAACAAAGGTTTACCTCATACAAGTACTTGGGAATATGGCTAGACAGTACACTGTCCGTCTCTCAGCACATATCAAAGCTGCAGGCTAAAGTTAAATCTAGACTTGGTTGCTCCTCTTTCACCCCAGCTGCCAAACTAACGCTGATTCAGATGACCATCCTACCCATGATAGATTACAGAGACATACCTGCTGATTTAAGTTAAGGGTGCTCTCGAGTGGCTAGATGTTCTTTACCATTCGGCTATCAGATTTGCCACCAATGCTCCTTAAAAGGACACATCACTGCACTCTATACTCCTCTGTAAACTGGTCATCTCTGTATACCTGTCACAAGACCCACTGGTTGATGCTTATTTATAAAACTCTTATAGGCCTCACTCCCCCCTATCTGAGATAAACTAGTTTTAATGACTCCAACCTAAGTGTTTCAACCACTCCACAAGTTTCTTGTTTTAACAAACTATAGTTTTGGCAAGTCGGTTAGGACATCTACTTTGTGCATGACACAAGTAATTTTTCCAACCATTGTTTACAGACAGATTATTTCACTGTATCACAATTCCAGTGGGTCAGAAGTATATATACCCTAAGTTGACTGTGCCTTTAAACAGCTTGGAAAATTCCAGAAAAATTCATGGCTTTAGAAGCTTCTGATAAATGATGTCAATTAGCCTGAGTCAATTGAAGGTGTACCTGTGGATGTATTTCAAGGCCTACCTTCAAACTCAGTGCCTCTTTGCTTGACATCATGGGAAAATCAAAAGAAATCAGCCAAGACCTCAGAACAAAATTGTAACCTCCACAAGTCTGGTTCATCCTTGGGAGCAATTTCCAAATGCCTGAAGGTACCACGTTCATCTGTACAAACAATAGTACGCAAGTAAAAACACCATGGGACCATGGAGCAGTCATACCGCTCAGGAAGGAGACGCGTTCTGTCTCCTAGAGATGAACGTACTTTGGTGCGAAAATTGCAAATCAATCCCAGAACAACAGCAAAGGACCTTGTGAAGATGCTGGAGGAAACGGGTACAAAAGTATCTATATCCACAGTAAAACGAGTCCTATATCGACAACCTGAAAGGCCGCTCAATAAGGAAGAAGCCGCTGCTCCAAAACCACCATAAAAAAAAGGCAGACTGCAGTTTGCAATGGGGACAAAGATCGTACTTTCTGGAGAAATGTCTTCTGGTCTGATGAAACAAAAATAGAACTGAACTGAAAAAGGGGGATGTTTGCAAGCCGAAGAACACCATCCCCAACGTGAAGAACGGGGGTGGCAGCATCATGTTGTTGGGGTGCTTTGCTGCAAGAGGGACTGGTGCACTTCACAAAATACAGTGGGGCAAAAAAGTATTTAGTCAGCCACCAATTGTGCAAGTTCTCTCACTTAAAAAGATGAGAGGCCTGTAATTTTCATCATAGGTACACTTCAACTATGACAGAATTTATTTGCAAATTATGGTGGAAAATAAGTATTTGGTCACATACAAACAAGCAAGATTTCTGGCTCTCACAGACCTGTAACTTCTTCTTTAAGAGGCTCCTCTGTCCTCCACTCGTTACCTGTATTAATGGCACCTGTTTGAACTTGTTATGAGTATAAAAGACACCTGTCCACAACCTCAAACAGTCACACTCCAAACTCCACTATGGCCAAGACCAAAGAGCTGTCAAAGGACACCAGAAACAAAATTGTAGACCTGCACCAGGCTGGGAAGACTGAATCTGCAATAGGTAAGCAGCTTGGTTTGAAGAAATCAACTGTGGGAGCAATTATTAGGAAATGGAAGACATACAAGACCACTGATAATCTTCCTCGATCTGGGGCTCCACGCAAGATCTCACCCCGTGGGGTCAAAATGATCACAAGAACGGTGACATCACTGCTCTAGAGGAGATCTGCATGGAGGAATGGGCCAAAATACCAGATTATCGTGTAGAACAAAACATATAAATGTCCTTAACCTGTGTTTACCACAGCCCTTACATTTGGCGTTCATCCAAAAACCCTACAAAAACTAAATTTTCCCATAGGGCTCACCATTACTATTGTGCTCTATAGCAGGCTCCTCAGAAAAATAACTTAGTTGGCAGTGAGACTCAGGAAATCCTGTTTGAGTTTGGGTTTGATAGTCCTGATGATATGCTTATCTACCCTGGTGCCTATGTTGCAGGTGTTTGCCTGCTCTTCACATTTTAGTGAGATGACTGAACAAACATGGATTTCATCTCAGCATAAAAACATAGATATTGTTGTTCATTCACCATGTGTGAGTATATACACATACAGAAGCTGAGTTACTTATTGAAATATTTTATTTGGAAATGTTTACAGTATAGTGGAAAAAGACAAGTTCATCTTCGCAAATAGGAAGTTGCTCTTGATCTTCAGTAGTATTTCTATCAAACGTTACAATAAAAAGAGAGTGAGGTAGAAAGAAGAGTCACAGCACTGCAGTAAGTGATAGTCTGTGTGGGTCAGGGGAGTGTTTGTCTCTGATCCCAGCCTGGGGGCCTCTCATGTGGGGGCAGACACCAGGCCTGCGGGCCCCTGGCCCAGTAAGTGTCCAGCCACACTGCTCTCCAGGGGCTTGAAGCCCAGCTCCTCCATAGGGATCCCAAAAGCCTGCAGCCTGGCCTCATAGGTTCTCAGCAGGTCATTACGGGCCTGTCCATCAGAGTTGTTAACATTTTTATTGACAGATGCTATTATCACTTTTGCCTATAAAGATGAGAATGTACTGATTTTGGATTGGTTAGTTATTCTATTACATAGTTATAATCCTGTTGTTTTCCCCTTAATGTACAAAACTAAATAGGGTTCAGAACCAAAAGGCATTGTATTCAGCCAATGTCCTCACCTTACAAACCCGCGCCAACTCATACTGCAAGTCTTTGATCGCAATGTTCTTGGAGTCCAAAACTTCCTGCAAGGAAAAAACAAATAGAGTTGTTTGGTTGCAGAATAGTCTATCGTAAGCTTCCTCCAGTAACTACGCTCACAGACAAGGTTTGCAATTTGATGTGGTTGAAGCCACTTGATAATCAGCTTCTAGGGCAGTAGAGTAGAGAAACCTGACCGCAAGGACTTAGCAACAGAAAACATACTCGCACGATGGAATGAAGATCACATTTTTCTGTTAAGAACACTTCTCTGTTTTAATCTTGAATGACAACTTGGCTTGTATCCAGTATCCACCACAAAGCAGGACTGATGAGGTGTGGTGCTAGTTGTTTTCACAACTCTACTCTTAGCTCAACACAAGAGAGTAGGGTACTAGCGTAGCTTCTTTGGTATCAGCTGTGTAGTCTTGTGTAGTCAGGGTGGTTAGGGTTGTGGTTGAGAGTTAATGCTGAACCAGGATGTGGACATTAAGCTAGGGTTAGGGAGCACAGAGAGGGTAGCATACCTCCAGTTTGCGTGTGACAACGCCGAGGGCGGTGTGGTCCAGGTTGGAGGGAGGCAGACAGCACCTCGTTGAGCTGAGCCTCCTTCTTCTCCAGGGTGTTGGTCAGAGCCCCCAGTTTCCTCTCCAACAGGAGGTTCTTAAAGCCACTCTGCTGCTGCACCTCCTGGATGGCCTGGGTGAACTTCTTATACAGGTCATCACGCTCCACCTGGACCTGCACCACACAGACAAAAGGATTGTCTCAGCTCAGTTAGACACACAGATCAGTTAAGCATGGATCAATTTGATAGAATTACATTTGATTCAATTCTGTTCCATTTTTTGGGTGTGTGAGTGCATAACAGAGGGACTGTCCTTCAATAGTACCCATTGTGTGGGTGAAAAGTGTCCAGTTACTAGGACGTTTTTAGTCAACCTAATAAACGGTCTGTGTAGTTAGTTTGTGCTGTGGTCTCAGAAAAATACCTGTACACAGGGTAAAAGGGCTGAAGGACTCATCCCTGAACTCCTCTGTAATCACACCAAAGGAAACAATGGTGGGAAACGCCTTTCTTTATTAGATTGGAACACAGCTTTCAGTGTAGACGCCTTTTCAGTTCTAACCCTTAATCACACAGTGCCAATTATTTTCTCAGATTCTTCTCTGCCACAAATTTGAAAAGGCTAAACTTTATGTTGTTTGGCATGGGTCCTCAGATCCTCAAAAGGTTCTACAGCTGCACCATTGAGAGTATCCTGCCTGGTTGCATCACTGCCTGGTATGGAAACTGCTCGGCCTCCGACCGCAAGGCACTACAGAGGGTAGTGCGTACGGCCCAGTACATCACTGGGGCCAAGCTTCCTGCCACCCAGGACCTCTATATTAGGCAGTGTCAGAGGAAGGCCCTAAAAATTGTCAAAGACTCCAGCCACCCTAGTCATAGACTGTTCTTTCTGCTACCGCACAGCAAGCGGTACTGGAGCGCCAAGTCGAGGTCCAAGAGGCTTCTAAACAGCTTCTACCCCCAAGCCATAAGACTCCTGAACAGCTAATCAAAGGGCTACCGAAACCCCTCTTTTACCTTGCTGCTACTCTGTTTATAATGTATGCATAGTCACTAACTCTACCTACATGTACATATTACCTCGACTAACCGGTGCCCCCGAACATTGACTGGTACCCCCTGTATATAACCTTGCTATTGTTATTTTACTGCTGCGGTTTAATTATTTGTTACTTTTATTTTCTATTTTTTACTTAACACTTATTTTAAAATGTTTTCTTAACTTCTTAAAGCATTGTTGGTTAAGGGCTTGTAAGTAAGCATTTCACTGTAAGGTCTACACCTGTTGTATTCGGCGCATATGACAAATAATATTTGATTTGATTCAATGAAGTGACAACAATTTATGGAACATGTGAAGACAAAAGCCTTTGTCATTTCAAACCAGATTTTGTGTGCATGTGTGTGTTCGTGCACGCTTGTACGTGTGTGTGTGTAATTGTAGCTTCTCACCTTACTAAACCTCTGTCCCAGCACTTCGTGTTCCCACTTCAGGTCTTTTATCTCCTTGTCTGCGACCTTCAGACGTGCCTTGGCCCCCTGTCAAGACAGGCACCATCACTCCTGTTTACTTTCACCAAGTACCCTACTACATTTCTATTCACTCTCAGATACACCCAACACAAACCATTCATCATAGAACATTTGAGGGAATTTTACTTTTCCATGTTGCTATGTGAATATTTTTTATGCATATCTGTCATACTGCTACATTGTTGCTTTTTGCTATAAATCTTCTGTATAGTTACCATTTAACCAGATATCATGTATTCTATTATGTGTTTGTGTGTGTAACCCACCGCCAGTGAGGTCTTGTCCTTCTCGTAGTTGGCCTGTTGTTTCTGCAGCTCGGTTACCTCCTCCTTGGCCCTCTGCAGGGGCTCCGTCAGGCGCTTGTTCTGCAGCAGCACCTCTGCCATGTCCTTCTCTAGACGCTCCTCCTTCCTCGTCATCTCCTCCATTTGTTCCTGATAGACAAACAGACCATGTAAACAATTGGTTACTATCTTGTAATGGATTGATGTGTTAGTGTAACAAACAGTTTGCCCTCCAGGGCTCCAAATCCTGGCAACTGTCAGTCAGGCACACCACACAGTGAACACTTGTGCTAAAGATCAGGACCTATCAGTAATCATACACCTCTAGGTGTGTGTGTACTATACCTTGATCTCTACTTGGTGGTGCTCCTCAGCCTCTTCCATCTCCCGGTCTCTGTTCCTCAGGTCTGCCTTCCTCTCGTCCAGGTGTCTCTTGGTGATCTCCCAGAAGGTGTGGATCTTGTCCCTCTCCAGCTGAAAGTAGTTCCTCTCCTCCCTCTCCCTGTCCAGCTCCTCCCGCAGCCGCACAATGTGCTCCTCCAGCTGACACAGAGATCATCATCATGTAGATTCAGATAAATATATGCTATTCAGCATAACCCATGGATTATCAAGCAAATGGTTGATTTGATACACTCTTTTGACAGGACAGAAAAGCAGCCTCTGGTAAGACACTAGGCGGGGGCCTATGCATGTATGTAAACAATAGCTGGTGCACGATATCTAAGGAAGTCTCAAGGTTTTGCTTGCTTGAGGTAGAGTATCTAATGATAAGCTGTAGACCACACTATCTACCTAGGTATTTCATCTGTATTTTTCATAGCTGTCTACATACCACCACAGACCGACACTGGCACTAAAACCGCACTCAATGAGCTGTATTCCGCCATAAGTAAACAGGAAAATGCTCATCCAGAGGTGGCGCTCCTAGTGGCCGAGGACTTTAATGAAGGGAAACTTAAATCAGTTTTACCTCATTTCTATCAGCGTGTTAAATGTGCAACCACCTTTACTCCACACACAGAGACGTGTACAAAGCTCTCCCTCCATTTGGCAAATCTGACCATAACTCTATCCTCCTGATTCCTGCTTACAAGCAAAAATTAAAGCAGGAATCACCAGTGGCTCGGTCTATAAAAAAAGTGGTCAGATGAAGCAGATGCTAAACTACAGGACTGTTTTGCTATCGCAGACTGGAATATGTTCCGGGATTCTTCCGATGGCATTGAGGAGTACACCACATCAGTCACTGGCTTTATCAATAAGTACATTGAGAGTGGGACTCTAACCCGCTATGCCCTTCGAAGAACCATCAAACAGGCAAAGTGTCAATACAGGACTAAGATCAAATCGTACTACACCGGCTCCCATGCTCGTCGGATGTGGCTGGGCTTGCAAACTATTACAGACTACAAAGGGAAGCACAGCCGAGAGCTGCCCAGTGACACGAGCCTACCAGACGAGCTAAATAACTTTTATACTCGCTTCGAGGCAAGTAACACTGAAACATGCATGAGAGCATCAGCTGTTCCCAATGACTGTGTGATCACGCTCTCCGCAGCCGATGTGAGTAAGACCTTTAAACACGTCAACATTCACAAGGCCGCAGGGCCAGACGGATTACCAGGACGTGTACTTTGAGCATGCGCGGACCAACTGGCAAGTGTCTTCACTGACATTTTCAACCTCTGTAATACCAACATGTTTCAAGCAGACCACCATAGTCCCTGTGCCCAAGAACACTATGGTAACCTGCCTAAATGACTACCGACCCATTGGACTCACGTCTGTAGCCATGAAATGCTTTGAAAGGGTGGTCATGGCTCACATCAATACCATTATCCCAGAAACCCTAGACCCACTCCAATTTGCATACCGCACCAACATACTGCACTCCACACTGCCCTTTCCCACCTGGCCAAAAGGAACACCTATGTGAGAATGCTATTCATTGACTACATCTCAGCATTCAACACCAAGCTTCCTGACATCCAGGACCTCTACACCAGGCGGTGTCAGAGGAAGGCCCTAAAAATTGTCAGACTCCAGCACCATAGTCATAGACTGTTCTCTCTGCTACCGAACGGCAAGTGCCAAGTCTAGGTCCAAGACACTTCTAAACAGCTTCTACCGTAAGCCGTAAGACCCCTGAACAGCTAATCAAATGGCTACCCAGACTATTTGCATTGCCCCCCCTCTACGCTGCTGCTACTCTCTGTTATTATCTATGCATAGTCACTTTAATAACTACCTACCTACATGTACATATTACCTCAATTACCTCAACACCAGTGCCCCAGCACATTGACTCTGTACCAGTACCCCCTGTATACAGCCCCGTTATTGTTATTTACTGCTGCTCATTAATTATTTGTTATTCTTATCTCTTGCCTTTTTCAAAGTATTTTCTTAAAACTGCATTGTTGGTTATGAGCTTGTAAGCAATTCACTGGAAGGTATACACCTGTTGTATTTGGCGCATTTGATTTGATATAGTTGCTGCTCAGTAGCTAGTACAGTAACTACTTGTTTGCACGATATATGTTTGCACAGGTAGCTATCACTGACCTAGTAATGGAGCATCAGAGTGTAGCTCATGTGTAGAGGTGCATGAAATAACACCTACCTGCTCTTTAGACATCTCCTCCGTGGAAAGGCCATCTACTACAGTGGGCGTCTTCCCTTTGGCAGACTTGGCTGCGGCCTTTTTTTTGGGTGGCTGTAATGCAACGAAATCTAAAATGTTTACTTCTAACTACCGAGCTCGATAAAAGGTAATGTTAGCGGATTAAACTCCTAGCTAGCTAACGTTACATCGATTCGCCCAAGGTCAATAACGTTAACAGTAACGTTAGTTCAAAAATGAAATGCCCACCTTGTACCTATGTTTTCCCTCTGAAGTTTCATGTCTTTCTTTGTTTGCTGAAATACATACTTTTTCAATAAACGTTAAACAAATACAACCACGGACTGGTCTCGGCTCCACTCCGTGGTGAAGTTAATTCTAAACTTCCTTTACCATTGAGTGGAGTTTAGTCCGTTTACGTTAGCTAGCTACAATGCAGACATTGCATGTAATCATGAAGCTAGATTAACATTACAGTACTAGTAACGTTAGTTAGCTAAACGCTAACGTTACCACACTGCACTGTAGTGAGTCTAACTGTAACGCTTTATTATATTGTTGAAAAGAGAATTCACGTACTTACCATTCTGAAATATTGCTACCACGCACAGATAAAGCTGATTTCTGAAAAGGGACTATCTTCGAAAAAGTAAGCAGCTAGCACGCTGCCTAGCTAAACACATCCATCTGCGATAGCTCGAACGACAACAAAGTATCGTCATGGTAACGTTGATGACTGTCTCGCGAGACTGCTCTTTAATATAGCTTTTCGTTTGGCTACTTTGTATCGCTCTTTGTATCTCTCAAGATTGCATTTCCACTATGTTGTAGATGATAATTGAATGTAACGTTGGCAGAATAAATTAAACCATTGAAATGTGTACCGACATGCATTAGAGCAAAAAGTGTGTTTCCGCCCGGTTTCGAACCGGGGACCTTTCGCGTGTGAGGCGAACGTGATAACCACTACACTACGGAAACAGATGGCTATGAATTAACTTAATTATATTTTCATGGTTCCTCCTGTCTTCGTTCACATCTAATGTGAGAAAGAGGCATGAGGGAGGATGTGAGGAATCAAGGGATATCATTTGAGATTTACCCGTGGACTGATTGAGGTATATCAGAAATCTGTATATAATGACGAGGTGCTCATGTCTCCGCCCTGACAATGCGAGTCGTTGTCACGGTAGGCGACAAGTGTAGGTCTGCTTAAACCCACAGCCCATAGAAACGCATTGGGTTTATTTTAGACAGATTTTGTCGAGAGATAGCTAACCCTCTCGCTTCACCTCTTCCTCTCAAGGTATTATATGAACGATGGTAAATTCAGTTTTCAATGTAAATTCTAACTAAAATAATTCTAACAGATTAGGTTTTCATTGGCATAATGACGGGAGCTAAGATATTGAACTTTTTTAATCAACATGACATAAATACTTGAACTTGGGCTATATCGTCAACATCGTTTTCGATTTAAGTTAGAATATTTGTAACATGTTGGCCTTACCCAGGCCTCCTTTAAGGCCTCCTTTAAGGCTCCATAATGTTTCATATGTAGGTGCTACAAAGCAACAATTGGTGTCATATGAAGTTTTAACTCATTGTCATGCTGGAATACCCATCCACGACCCATTTTCAATGCCCTGGCTGAGGGAAGGAGGTTCTCACCCAAGATTTGACGGTACATGGCCCCGTCCATCGTCCCTTTGATGCGGTGAAGTTGTCCTGTCCCCTTAGACGAAAAACACCCCCAAAGCATAATGTTTCCACCTCCATGTTTGACTGTGGGGATGGTGTTCTTGGGGTCTTAGGCAGCATTCCTCCTCCTCCAAACATGGCGAGTTGAGTTGATGCCAAAGAGCTCCATTTTGGTCTCATCTGACCACAACACTTTCACCCAGTTGTCCTCAATCATTCAGATGTTCATTGGCAAACTTCAGACGGGCATGTATATGTGCTTTCTTGAGCAGGGGGACCTTGCGGGCGCTGCAGGATTTCAGTCCTTCACGGCGTAGTGTGTTACCAATTGTTTTCTTGGTGACTATGGTCCCAGCTGCCTTGAGATCATTGACAAGATCCTCCAGTGTAGTTCTGGGCTGATTCCTCACCGTTCTCATGATCATTGCAACTCCACGAGGTGAGATCTTGCATGGAGCCCCAGGCCGAGGGAGATTGACAGTTCTTTTGTGTTTCTTCCATTTGCGAATAATCGCACCAACTGTTGTCACCTTCTCACCAAGCTGCTTGGCGATGGTCTTGTAGCCCATTCCAGNCATGGTGGAGAGTTTGGAATCTGATTGATTGATTGCTTCTGTGGACAGGTGTCTTTTATACAGGTAACAAGCTGAGATTAGGAGCACTCCCTTTAAGAGTGTGCTCCTAATCTCAGCTCGTTACCTGTATAAAAGACACCTGGGAGCCAGAAATCTTTCTGATTGAGAGGGGGTCAAATACTTATTTCCCTCATTAAAATGCAAATCAATTTATAACATTTTTCACATGCGTTTTTCTGCATTTTCTTGTTGTTATTCTGTCTCTTACTGTTCAAATAAACCTACCATTAAAATTATAGACTGATCATTTCAGTGGGCAAATGTACAAAATCAGCAGGGGATCAAATACTTTTTTCCCTCACTGTAGAAGCTCTTTTCGGTCAAAATAAGTTAGAAACAATGCGAAAAAACACAAAATAGCACAATTGGTTAGGAGCCCGTAAAACGGCAACAACTCCTCCGGCACCATTCTATTATCCCTGGCAACTTCAGCATATGTGAGAATGCTGTTCATTCCATTCAACACCATAGTGCCCTCCAAGCTCATCACTAAGCTCAGGACCCTGGGACTGAACACCTCCCTCTGCAACTGGATCCTGGACTTTCTGACGTGCCGCCCCCAGGTAGTGAGGGTAGGCAACAACACATCTACCACACTGACCTTCAACACAGGGGTGCGTGCTTAGTCCCCTCCTGTACTCCCTGTTCACCCACAACTGTAAAGCCGCCCACGACTCCTACACCACTATTAAGTTTGCTGACGACACGGTGGTGGTAGGCCTGATCACAGACGACGACAAGACAGCCTATAGAGAGGAGGTCAGTGACCTGGCAGTGTGGTGTCAGGACAACAGCCTCTCCCTCAACGTCAGCAAGATAAAGAAGCTGATCATGGACTACAGGAAATGGAGGGCCGAGCACACCCTAATCCACATCGACGGGGCTGTAGTGGAGCGGTTTAAGAGCTTTAAGTTCCTCGGTGTCCACATCACTAAGGAATTAACATGGTCCACACACACCAACACAGTCGTGAAGAGGGCACACTCAAGAGGCTGAAATTATTTGGCATGGACCCTCAGATCCTCAAAAGGTTCTACAAGTGTTCAATTGAGAGCATCTTTGTCTGGTTGCATCACCGCTTGGTATGGCAATTGCTTGGCATCCGACCGCAGGGCGCTACAAAGGGTAGTGCGTACAGCCCAGTACATCACTGAGGATGAAGTCCCTGCCATCCAGGACCTCTATACCAGGCGGTGTCAGAGAAGCTTCTACCCCAAACCATAAGACTCATAAATAGTTATCCAAATGGCTATCTATCTGCATTGACACCCTTTTGCACTAACGGTTTTAACTCACATACTCTGCTGCTTCTGCTTATTATCTATCCTGTTGCCTAGTAACGTTACCCTTACCTATATGTAGATATCTACCTCACTTACCTCGTACCCCTGCACATCGGCTTGGTACTGATACGCTGTGTATATAGCCAAGTTATCGTTACTCATTGTGTATTTATTCTTCGTGTTATTATTTTTCTATATTTTTTCAATTTTTCTGTTGGGAAGTAAGCATTTCACTGTTAGTCTACACCTGTTGTTTACGAAGCATGTGACAAATACGATTTGATTTGATTTGACACACTCACACAGACCAAACTCGTTTGTCCATCCATCCATGTTTTATCTCCTGCACCTACAGTACTAGTCAAAAGTTTGGACACACCTACTCATTTAAGGGTTGTTCTTTATTTTTACTATTTTCTACATTGTAGAATAATAGTGAAGACATCAAAACTATAAAATAACACATATGGAATCATGCAGTAACCCAAAAAGTGTTAAACAAATCAACATATATTTTAGATTCTTCAAAGTAGCCACCCTTTGCCTTTATGACAGCTTTGCAAACTCTTGGCATTCTCTCAACCAGCTTCACCTGGAATGCTTTTCCAACAGTCTTGAAGAAGTTTCCACATATGCTGAGCACTTGTTGGCTGCTTTTCCTTCACTCTGTGGTCCAACTCATCCCAAACCATCTCAATTGGTTTGAGGTTGGGTGATTGTGGAGGCCAGGTCATCTGATGCAGCACTCCATCACTCTCCTTCTTGGTCAAATAGCCCTTACACAGCCTGGAGGTGTGTTGGGTCATTGTCCTATTGAAAAAGAAATAATAGTCCCACGAAGTGCAAACCAGATGGGTTGAGTAATGAGTAGATGTGTCCAAACTTTTGAAAGGTACTGTATGTTAGAGAGTGATGTACAGATGTAGGATCTTAATTTGAGCCAGTTTGCTACAGCAGGAAAATAATCCTGCAGCAACAGGAAATGTGAATTATTATGTGGATTCTAATAAATTGACCTTTTTGTAGGGGTTGATACAGTTTTCGTAAGGGAAAATCAAGTCTTAAATTTCAAAGTGGAAATTACAAACTTCAGAAGCCTTTTTAAACCTCAAATACACTAAAAGTTGTATAATTCCCACATTGCAGCGAAGTTCTCCTGCAACAGGGTGATTAAATTAAGATCTTACATCTGTATCCACATTTCCAAAGGCAAATGGGTATAGTGTCATCTCTCTCTCTGCCCCGTCCCTCTACTAGAGTAAATCATTTTCAGGAAACTAATCGGCAGTACTGTTGTCCTGTGCTTACCATACTATTTTTATGCTGCTGTGGGACAATGCTTAAAACTGGAGTGTTAAGATGTTCACCTAATAAGGTGTATGCACATTCGCATACACCAGTGGAGAACGACTGCCCCTTCTCATTGAAGCCGCAGATGTTCAAGGCCTACTGCGGTACTGCAGGCATTGCTAGCAGAAAAATGGGAATCTTCGTGGTCAATCTTCGTGTAAATAAAAAGAAAATGGATGACAATCATGGTACCAAGAGTTGCCTTTAACACACCAGATGTACAGTATGTCTTTTAACCAGTTATTTTAAAATCACACAGAGAAGAAGGTATAAGCATAATTTAGTTGTTAATGGCAGTTTTCGTAAGGGAAAATATTGAGTTTCTCCTTTTTAAAAATTTAACCAGGCAAGTCAATTCAGAACAAATTCTTATTTACAATGACAGCCTACACCTGCCAAACCCAGACAATGCTGGGCCAATTGCGCCACACCCTATGCGACGCCAAATCACAGACAGTTGGGATACAACCTGGATTGGAACCAGGGACTGTAGTGACTCTTGCACTGAGATGCAGTGCCTTAGACCACTGCGTCACTCGGGAGCCCATTTAGAGGGTACAGCACTGAGCTAGCTGGAGTAGCTCCACTTCCTGGAGTAGCTCAAACTGCGCATGATATGTCTCCACTATACGCCATCTTAACTGACTTAATTTGGCTATTGAGTCTTCACATAGGAATGCATGGTGTCATGTGATCAGTGACTTTGTCCATTCATATATACAGTCATTGGCACACACAGACACACACATAGTGACTCTGTGATACTTCTCCACCACCCATGTGGTGTATCCAACTATCCCCTTCCCTTTATCCAAAGCCGCACCAACACCCCTCCTACAGCCCCCCTCTCTGTCTCTCAATCTGGGCAGTCTGCCAGTGTGCCCATCCTGCTCTCTCTCACTTTCTCTCTATCCCCCTCTTTTTCTCCCTCTCTCTCTAGATCTCTCTGTATTCGCCGGGCTCTTTCACAGTGTTATTATAGAACAAAGTGGTTCTGGGTTTTGCTGTGTTCTCTCTCTCTCTCTCTCTCTCTCTCTCTCTTTTCTCCTCTCTCTCTCCTTTCTCCTCTCTTTCTCTCAATCCTTTCTCCTCTCTCTCCTTTCCCCTATCTCTCTCTGCTTTCTCCTTCCCTTCTCGCTCTCTCTCTCCTTTCTCCTCTCTCTCTC
>QNTS01002309.1:11714-24557 GCA_003317085.1 Hucho hucho | reverse complement strand
ACTAATTTGAACTACTTCTCTTCCATCCCTCCCTCCTCTCTCTCTTTCTCGCCCTTCCTCTCTCATTCTCTTGCTGGGAGAATAAAAGAGCCAGACAGCCGTGGGCAAGCCTATTCCGTGCCTCTGGGGAGAACTCATCCAGTAGAAGCTATTCTCACAGTCTGATCTTAGGCCTGCCCTCCTTCCCTCCCTCCCTACCACACACACACACACACACACACACACACACACACACACACACACACACACACACACACACACACACACACACACACACACACACACACACACACACACACACACATTTCATTATCCAGCTTGCTCAGAGTCTAGTATAATAGCGAGAATATAGCCAAAACCATGCCACATACCAGGGCTTCATTCACAATCAGAGCTGCTCTGCTGCTGTGTGAGACTGCTGACAGCTGTGGACGCAGGCTCTTTCATTCCCCCCATCAAAACCAATATGGGGAAGGTGTTGCTTCTGTCAGCTCCGTTACTATGGCTATCATGACCCTGTTAACAGGGCAACTATGGTTATCATGACCCTTTAGCCTTGTGTTATCTCAGCCCCAGAGTCTGAGCGAGGCTAATGTCATGCTGTTACGCCTGACAGGCTTCGGTAATGCCTTTTATTAGAGTCGTAACGTGGGTGACCGGACTAGCATATATATCTGGTGAGGTAGTTAAAGAGCCTGGCCTGCAATCGCTAGGATCCATTTCTCAATACTTAGGTCACTTTTGCAAAACTCTTCACACAGTGAGCACAACAGCAGTCTATGTGGGCTAAACTGTGAATCATTTTTCATTGCTTTGACACAAAATACATTCAATGACTACATCTTTCAAATTTCATGAATTATTTTCTCACTCAGACACAACCACCACCAAAACTCTATCTACCTACAGGCCAATTTGCACGTTAACATACTCTTTTCAAAACTGTTAAACTTAACTTCAAAACCTAACATAACACAAAATTGAATAAGACATCAATTTGCTGCATTTCTACAGTAATACCGTATTGAAATATATTCCACATCTAAAAAATGAAATACTATCAAAACAATTAGACCAACCACAGCTGATTCCCATTGTAGCTGAACACCTACCCAGGTGTTAGTCTTTCAATTCCATTACCATCTATACAAAAGGGGACATCTTAGGAATAATGCTGTACTGTAATGTAAACATGGACCCAGCCAGAGATAGAGAAGTGGCTGACAGAGGAAGAAGAGTGGCTGGGAGAGGGAGAGGAGTACGTATGCATGGTGGAAGAAGACTGAGAGGAAGATCAAGAGCTGTAGTCACAGATGAGATTAGGGCTACTATAATTGATCATGTAATAAATCCTGGTCTATCAATGAGAGAGGCTGGTCTGAGAGAGCAGTACATCTGCAACGCAGAGGGGTGACAACATCACAATGTGTGCAGCAATATCCTCTGATGGATTGCTGTTACACAAACCCCTAATTGGGCCATACAACACCGAGCATCTAATTTAATTCCTGGATGACCTCTATGGAAGGGTTGTGCCAGGTGAGGAAAGGCTTGCAGTGAAGCGAAATCGGCCAACGTTTGTAATTGTATGGGACAATGTGGCATTTCACCACTCCTGTGCAGTCACAGAGTTGTTTGCAGCCCATCCCAGGATGGTGTCACTTTTCCTCCCACCTTACTCTCCATTCCTTTGCCAAATTATGATCAAATGTCCCCCTGGGACGCAATGAATGCTGGATGCCTGGACATATCTGCAGAAGATTGCCAAGGATGGACCAGGCATGCCAAAATATTATTTCCTAGGTGTATTCCCCAAGATGACATAAGATGTGATGTGAATGAGAACTTGTGGCCAAATGCAGACCCCTGGGTTGACTAGCATTGCTATTGTCTCTGTATTGGTAGATGGTGTATATACAAATTATTGTATTTTGGAATCACTCAATGCCAAAAAATGACATTAAATATATTGAGTCATATACAGTACAGAGGTGTCATTCTTGTTTTGTAAAGACATTTGACAAAAGAAAACATTGTGTAATGCTACCTGTTGTTAGTGTTTTTTAGGTCATTGTTTTGTGAGTGACAAAGTGTGCTTGTTGGGTGACAACCTTTGCTAGTGTTATGGAAGAATCAGTTGATTTGAGACATTTATGAAGTGTTTTGGTAGTTTTAGTGCATTTTGGATGTGAAATTAACTGCTGTGCCAAGCTAAAAGTTGATTTGAAGAACTGTGTGAAGAGTTTTTAAAAAGTGACTTAAGTATTGAGAAATCGGTCCTAGCGATTGTAAAAAACTGTAATACAGTCGTGTCCAATTCAATTCCCTGTGTACCATGTTTGCGCTAGGCTAGTCAAACCATTTCACACCATTATATCTAATTGACCTTATAAGCCCATGTCATCCATGCTGGTAAATATTGCTACATTAATGCATGTCACAACCAGCTAAATACTAAAGATTGTTTACAGAGATGGGCTTTTTTTGATGCAGTGCATCTGAAGCATGGTAAATGGATTCCGTTGATTAATAATAATAATATAATAATTTATTTTATATAGTGCTTTTCAAACAGAATCTCGCTTAAAAAAAAGAAAAAAGAATTCTGGGAGCTGGCAGTTCATGAGAGATGGTCTTCCACAGCTGGATGATGATACAGTAAGTACAGGAGTAGCTTGAGTGGATGGTCCAGCCAGGGAGGGAGAAACATTGGTCAGACAGGCAGGTCTGGAGCGCTTCATCAGGCAGCTCTGTCTCTGAAGTTCACATCTACTCCTCCTCTGTAGGTAGGCTGGAACAGATCCACCGCCGAAAAGTGTAGCAGGATGTAAGCACCTGAGCGACCACCCCACCTCAGCAGTAATCAGCAACAGCCTCCTACGAGGCGAGCCTCTGTCATCCCCTCACACCACAGTCTACATCCTTCCAGAAACCAGGTGGAACAAACAGCCGGTGAATCATTCAAATTTAAATTAGCTGAACCAAGTGAACCAAGCAGGCCTGTAGAGATTTACTCTGAGGAAACAGCTAGCACACCATGGAGACAGAGCTCTTAACATCCCATAATGCTAAGCAGGCCTTTATCACTGCATATGGTTTAGCTGATGCTGTGGAGTTCAGTTAACCCCTCAGACACACACTGACTGACCCGCAGTCTCCCCATCTATACGGATCTAAGGTCAGTTGTGTGCTTTTCCATGTAAGATGATCCTAGATCTGTACAGTAGGCTAGCCCAAAGCCCTAGGGAGGTAGAAGTTTCCCTTAACCAAAGATCGAGAATCAGCTTAACCTCCCCAAATCCAAGCCTTCACCATTAAGGTTGGATAATGTAAAACTAACCTTAGATCAGTGTGCCAACTAGTGCCAACTTCCTCCCAATCAGTGAGGGAGGAGTAGTGCAAAGGGGCAGCCTGAGCCTCCCATGTTATTAAATGAGTGGCTCATTAAGCAAAGGTGAGACAGGAGTGTCTGCTTCTCTGCCTCTGATCCTCTACGGCTGCAGTTGTCTCATTAGAAGACTTCAAACGACAGCAGAATGTCAACCCACAATATCTTTACCTTCCTCTCCTCTCATCTCTCTCCTCACTGGCGTTCCTCTCATCTTTACTCTCCCACTCCTTCTCCTCTCTCGTTCCACTTGTCCCCTCACATCTCCTCTCATGGGAGCTAGTGTCTGGAACACACAGGCAGATGTAATCAGTATTTGTACTGTCTGTGGACAGGTCTGGTACAGAGGAACAAGACAATAGAGATTGTTGGAGGATTTTAATTTGTACTTTTCAGCAAGTACTGTACAAAAATGTCTCTTGTTGTAGACGTGTGTTGTTGTGAGTAGCAGGGTATCTCAGGCAAAGCAAGGCCACCACTCACTGTAAGAGCCAAAGGTATACAGAGTTTGGCAAACCATCATCCATGTTGGCACCAAGCATTCAGTGACAATAATACTGTAATCCACAGCAGGGCTTACCAGGAAGAACTTCCAAATTCAAGGCAGAAAGGAGTTGGAACAGAGATTGATTTATTTGAGCTCACTTTAATCCATTGTTCAGGAAAATGTATATTGTAGAATTCAATTGTCTGGGAACTTTTGGCACCCAATGAAATTCTCAGTCTCAAATCGTCAGTGTAACTCTGCCCATATCCCCTCACAATGTGTGAAATACAGCAGAGCCACCACCAGGATTATGATTTAGCATGATTATCAACTCTCTCTGACTTTTAATAATATGGTTAAAGGTTTTTATCTTCTTACAGTTTTTCTCAGTCGCTTTGGTGCATTTCTTAGATCAAAAGTGCAATTCTTGATACTACTTGTACAAATTCCAAATCATCTAGTCACTTGTGCACATCATTAAAGCAATTTCTTATTCCTTTGAACAAATTGCAATTGCTTTTGTACATATTGCAATTGATAATGTACAAGTGTCAGCTTTTTTCCACATTTTCAATTGCTCATGTCATGTTGATCAAAATATAGTAGATGGTTCTCTGTTGAATAGTCTTACCCCTCAAAACATCTAGGCATTAGTTCCTTGCATAAGCCATTACATGCAAAATTGTTGAACTATTTGTCATAAACTGTCAAGCATAGTTTTACACATTTCTATTAGACCTTTTGTACAAAAACGTGAATTGATGAATCGTGCAGGTGAAATTGACCCTCACTCATGAAGGAATGTAAAGTGTTAGTTCAACCAACAATCAACCAGTTGTCTATATTGCTCAAAGGTGCATCTCATGAAGAATCAATTGGCAAGCATATATAGACAGACCACAACACAGAGTTGCAATTTTCCAATAATGGATGGACCAGGAAACTAACAGGGTCAACAGCCAAGAGGAGGAAGAAGAGGAGCAAGGATGCGTGGTGGAAGGCAAAACAGAGGAAGAGGCAGAAGAGGACATAGGCGCATATCTGATGACATAAGGGCCACTATTGTAGACCATGTTGTCAATCATGGCCTTACAATGGCTGAGGCGGGTCGAAGGGTGCAGCCGAATATTGGGAGATCAACCGTGTCCTCAATAGTTCAAACGTTTCGAAGAGAGAACAGGTATGTCCACCAATGTACAGTGCACTGTTACTGTATATAAGCAGTATACTGTATACTTCCTACAATGCTTCATATTACAGTAGTCCACTTGTATTTCACAGCATACAGAAATATACTCTATACAGATACATACTGCACCTTACATGCACCCACCTGTATGTTTTACAGTAAAATGTGTGTTCGCATAGTTTTTGTCTATGTGAAAGTGTGCGATGCATCACTGCATTTTTCCCCACATAGGACTGCAAGATTACCTCAAACCGGTGGCAGAGGACGCCTTTTCACACCTCAACAGGAGGAGGCTATTTGCACCATGGTCCGAGCAAACAATGCCATGAGACTCAGGGAAATACAAAGGACCATTATAGAAGACAACGATGTCTTTGAAAACATCCATACGGTTAGCATCTCAACCATCGACAGGGTGCTGCATAGAAACCAGATGAGTATGAAACAGCTGTACCGTGTACCATTCCAAAGGAATGAGGACAGAGTTAAGGAGCTACGGTACCAGTATGTACAGGTAAAACATATATCTATGTAACTACTTTACAGCAACATTTTATAGTGATACATAGTACAGTAAGCATAAACTGCACACATTTCCATTGCTGTGGAAGGAACATGCAATATATGTACATTTTATGTCACTCTTCCTTACCAAAACANAAGGCGGGGTCGGAATATCATCGGTCACAGAGCTACTGTGGATTTGCCAGGCCAACGGGGAGGAAATATCACCATGTGTGCTGCTATTTCGGAGCATGGTGTCCTAACCCATATCCCCCTTATAGGGCCATACAACACCCAGCATCTACTCAACTTTTTAGAGACTCTCTACAGGGCTCTCATCCCTGATGATGAGAGGGGTCTGTTTAGAGAGGATTTGCCAAAGTATGTGGTCATTTGTGATAATGTGAGTTTCCATCGATCAAACATCATAAGGCAATGGTTTGTGACCCACCCGAGGATGCTCATAGAATTCCTCCCACCTTATTCACCATTCCTTAACCCAATTGAGGAGTTCTTTTCAGCATGGAGGTGGAAGGTGTACGATCGTCAGCCACACACACAGATGACCCTGCTGGCTGCAATGGATGCAGCATGTGAGGACATCACAGTAGACGCCTGCAGAGGATGGATAAGGCATTCCAAAAGATTCTTTCCACGTTGCATTGGAAGGGAAAATATCCGGTGTGATGTGGATGAGAATATGTGGGCCGACAGACAGGAACGTCTGGATGTGTAGAGACAGCACTAGAACAGTGCTGCGGGCAAAGTTGTGCCTTAGGGGTGGTTTCCTGTGTTTCTTTCTAATTTAGTTTTTTTTCCTTTGTGCCCCTTGGGTTGTCCAGTCTCTTTCAATCAATAACCCACATACAGTAATATGTAAATAGTACTGTTGAAATTGATATATGCCATAGAAGTGCAGCCTTGTGCATTTTCAATACAGTAACTGTCATCCAAACTGTAGCCTAAGTTTCCATCAGGTAATACTGTCAAAGTACACAGTTACATTGACAACATGCCTAAACATTTTGATGACCTTGTTCGTGAACAATGACTCAATGACTTATCATTCTGATGACACTGACATGATCATTGGCATGAATATTTACTTTTGAGAGATGTACTAAGGATTTTTAGTGACTGACTAGCTTTAGAAACATATCTATTGTATATTGCAGTTTGTACAAATTGTTCTGAGAAATGCACTTATTATTTTGCACATGTTAGGGATGATGTGAAAAATGCACCAAAGCGACTGAGAAAAACTGTAAATCAATGTCTGCACTATGTTTATCAGGAGAGTGAGAGAACAGTGAGAGAATGGGGCTGTGCAGTAGCGGAACAAAGGAGTGTTGAGGAGAGGGCTGTGATCCACCCTGTGGCAGTACACTGCCTGGCTGGTAGAGAGAAATTAGCTGGGAAACGGTATTCTTAAAAACCATCCACCCCCGCTCTCTCTCTACACTCAGACACACAGCTATATACACCCACTCACAAGCCAAAAATACTGGAAAAGGGTTCACAGAGATATGCCTCCACAGCACATACATAAACACACACACATACATGAAGTGCATACAGTCCCTTACTATTAACACCACATAGAGCACACGGTCAGCCGTTATGCCTCACCCATGATCGCTAAAGAGTGCCAACTCCACCCAGCCCAAAGCATTGTGTCAGACAAGCATGGGGCTGTAACACTCCATAGACGCTTGGAAAAGCATAAGTGACGGAAATATACATTTAAGTGCCATACTGCATGAATGCTGCCAGTGTGAAATGTTGGGACTGTCATGCTCTTTTTTTAACGTGAATAAAAACAGTACATGTTAACGGCACAGTCGTGCCGCTCTGGTGTATCATTGGAGCAGGGTCTGGGGTATCGGTGATGTTTGGAATCAAGAGCAGGTGCCATACACTCAGGACAGAGGGTGAGGAGAAGGAACAGTCTAACCATGTTGTTTTAATACCCTCTATTTCTATCTTCTCTGGCCCTTGTCATGATGCTCCAGTCAAACATTGGCTGTTAAGATTGGCTTCATTCTAACACAGAGACCAATATCTCTTCCACAGGACAGTTCAGCACACAAAGCCAAGCTTTCTCTCTGTGAAACAGATAAAAGAGAGGCCTTCTTATTATCTTTCTATTACAGTATGGCACAGAGCATCAAAACAACACGAGAGATAAGTTCCACACCAGGGGTACTGAGAATGAGAGGGAGGGTCAGGAGGGTGTGGAGGGTTGTGTATGTGTATGTGGCGGAGGGGGAGTTCTGGGTGAGTTGTGTAGACAGCATTGAGTTGTAGTGAGATATTACACATCTACTGGGTTGTTATTGAGTTGTAGTAAGATATTACACATCTACTGGGTTGTTATTGAGTTGTAGTGAGATATTACACATCTACTGGGTTGTTATTGAGTTGTGGTGAGATATTACACATCTACTGGGTTGTTATTGAGTTGTAGTGAGATATTACACATCTACTGGGTTGTTATTGAGTTGTAGTGAGATATTACACATCTACTGGGTTGTTATTGAGTTGTGGTGAGATATTACACATCTACTGGGTTGTTATTGAGTTGTGGTGAGATATTACACATCTACTGGGTTGTTATTGAGTTGTAGTGAGATATTACACATCTACTGGGTTGTTATTGAGTTTATCATAAAACCCACCAGCTGCTCCATATCAGTCCATAACTATCACCTTACTCATTTCCTCTCCCTCTGACCCTGCAGAACCTCTGACCAGCGTGTCCTCCCTGGAGGTACACTTTGACCTCCTGGACCTGACGGAGCTAACCGACATGTCTGACCAGGAGCTGGCTGAGGTGTTCGCTGACTCTGATGAGGAGAACCACAACGAGTCCCCAGCAGGTTAGACCATTTTCAGATACTCAATTAACTAAATGAATCAACCAATTAACCAATCATTCTACTCAATTATTTTTTTTACCTTTATTTAACTAGGCAAGTCAGTGAAGAACAAATTCTTATTTACAATGACAGCCTAGGAACAGTGGGTTAACTTCCTTGTTCAGGGGCAGAACGACAGATTTTTACCTTGTCAGCTAAGGCAGTCAATCTAGCAGCCTTTCAGTTACTAGTCCAAAGCTCTAACCACTAGGCTACCTGCCGCCCAATTCATTAACCATTGAATGGTGTATTTGACAACCCCCTTGTTCTCCAACCAAGACGACCGTAGTGTGATGGGCTGGCTAAAACATTGTCTTTGTTCACCTTGAGAGAACCATTACCCAAATTGAATTTCCTCCTAATTTGGTTGAACACAGTTTGATGTTAGAGTGAATGTTTTGCTCTCTGCAGGAGACAAAACAGAAACACTATCTCTGTTTACTCTGTTCTCCCTCTAAAAACTCTGTCCACGAGCCAGACTCATTTACATATCACCCCATTCTAAATCAAATCAAATCAAATTTTATTTGTCACATACACATGGTTAGCAGATGTTAATGCGAGTGTATCGAAATGCTTGTGCTTCTAGTTCCAACCATGCAGTAGTATCTAACAAGTAATCTAATAATTTCACAACAACTACCTTATACACACAAGTGTAAAGGAATGAATAAGAGTATGTACATATAAATATATGGATGAGCGATGGCCGAACGGCATAGGCAAGATGCAGTAGATGGTATAGAGTACAGTATATACATATGAGATGAGTAATGAGGATATGTAAACATTATATAAAGTGGCATTGTTTAAAGGACCATTTCAGTTTGTCTGTGATGTGTACGCCGAGGAACTTAAAACTTTCCACCTTCTCCACTACTGTCCCGTTGATGTGGATAGGGGGGTGCTCCCTCTGCTGTTTCCTGAAGTCCACGATCATCTCCTTTGATTTGTTGATGTTGAGTGAGAGGTTATTTTCCTGACACCACACTCCAAGGGCTCTCACCTCCTCCCTGTAGGCCGTCTCCTCGTTGTTGGTAATCAAGCCTACCACTGTAGTGTTGTCTGCAAACTTGATAATTGAGTTGGAGGCATGCTTGGCCACGCAGTCATGGGTGAACAGGGAGTACAGGAGAGGGCTGAGAACGCACCCTTGTGGAGCCCCAGTGTTGAGGATCAGCGGGGTGGAGATGTGGTTTCCTACCCTCACCACCTGGGGGCGGCCCGTCAGGAAGTCCAGGACCCAGTTGCACAGGGCGGGGTCGAGACCTAGGGTCTCGAGCTTAATGACGAGTTTGGAGGGTACTATGGTGTTAAATGCTGAGCTGTAGTCGATGAACAGCATTCTTACATAGGTATTCCTCTTGGCCAGATGGGTTAGGGCAGTGTGCAGTGTGATTGCGATTGCGTCGTCTGTGAACCTATTGGGACGGTAAGCAAATTGGAGTGGGTCTAGGGTGTCAGGTAGGATGGAGGTGATATGATCCTTGACTAGTCTCTCAAAGTACTTCATGATGACAGAAGTGAGTGCTACGGGGCGATAGTCGTTTAGCTCAGTTACCTTAGCTTTCTTGGGAACAGGAACAATGGTGGCCATCTTGAAGCATGTGGGAACAGCAGACTGGGATAAGGATTGATTGAATATGTCCGTAAACACACCAGCCAGCTGGTCTGTAGCATACGACCCCATTACATCAAAATATAAAAGGTTTAGCTGATTGCAAATGTGTGTGTGTGTGTGTGTGTGTGTGTGTGTGTGTGTGTGTGTGTGTGTGTGTGTGTGTGTGTGTGTGTGTGTGTGTGTGTGTGTGTGTGTGTGCGCGAAGGGTCTGTAGAGCAATGAGAACTCTAATAAAAAGCTTACAATTGTGTTCTCTTTGGCTGCAGTGAAAGGGACACATGGGAGAATTCAATAAAACTGCAGCAGCACATTGGATTGGACATTCCTCTGAATTCTTACTGTAATTCAAGCAGTTCTCTATATTTTGTGATAATGATCAAGATACAGTATATTCCTGTTANCTGTATCTTTGTAGTGACTGGGTGTAGTGATACACCATCCAACTGAGTTAGGAAGGACGCCTGTATCTTTGTAGTGACTGGGTGTAGTGATACACCATCCAATGTGTAATTAATAACTGCACCATGCTCCAAGGGATATTCAATTTCTGCTTTCTTTTTACCCATCCTTCTTTGCGAGGCATTGGAAAACCTCCCTGGTCTTTGTGCTTGAATCTGTGTTTGAAATTCCCTACTCGACTGAGGGACCTTTACAGATAATTGTACGTGTGTTGGGGTACAGAGATGGGGTAGTCATTCAAACATCATGTTAAACACCATTATTGCACACAGAGTGAGTCCACGCAACTTGTTATGTGACTTTGTTAAGCACATTTTAATACTCCTGAACGTATATTTAGGCTTGTCATAACAAAGGGGGTTAGTACTTGTTGACTCAAAAACATTTCAGCTTTACATTTTTTTAATTGACGTTATGGGGGTATTGTGTGTAGGCCAGTGACACAAATCTGGATTTAATCCATTTTTAATTCACACGACAAAATGTGGGAAAAGTCAAGGGGCGTCAACGCTTTCTGAAGGCCGTAATAAGTATCTCATTTCCGTGAACGTCCTCTTCCATACGGCTCTATATCACACACACTGCATATTATTTATTTCCTTACCGTTGTGTTCGTTTTCCACGTCTCCTCCATCTCACCACATCTTGTTGGTGTGTCTTGTCTCTGCAGCTCTCCCCTGTGGTGCAGTTCCCGGCAAGCGGCATGGTCTACGCCCAATCAACAGACAGCATCAAGCCCTCCCTCCTGTCCCTCCTCTCCCCCTCCTTTACCCTCCCCATGACCTTTAACCTCTCAGACAAGGGCAACACCAGCTCAGCCACACCCTTCCTCTGTAACCACGGTGCCCTCTCCTCGTCCTCTTCCTCCTCCGGCCTCCAGAACACCACCCAGGTGTCGTATGAACTCACCCCAGCGGAGGTGGCTGTTCTGGGGCTGGTGTTCAGTCTCCTGTGGCTGGTCTCCATCCTGGGTAATGCTCTAGTGTGTGTGGTGATCCACCGTAGCAGAAGGAGTCAGTCCACTACTAACTACTTTGTGGTATCCATGGCCTGTGCTGACCTGTTGCTGTCCCTGGGCTGTGCTCCCTTCATCCTCCTCCAGGTGAGCTGGGGTGGCTGGCCTCTCGGCGCTGCCGCCTGTAAGGCTGTCCGCTACCTGCAGCACCTGTGTCCCGGTGTCCAGGTGTACGTTCTGCTGTCCATCTGCGTGGACCGGTTCTACACCATTGTGTACCCGCTAAGCTTCAAGGTGTCCAGGGAGAAAGCTAAGCGGATGATCTTGGCCTCCTGGATATTGGACGCCGCTTTCGTCTCTCCCTGCCTTTTCTTCTACGGCTCGGATGAGGCGACGGTCGGGGGAGGGCACTGTGACTTCTTCCTGCCGGCGGGAAGCTGGGACGGCGTGGTGTACGGTTCCGCCCACCTGCTCCTGGGGTTCCTGGTCCCGGCGGTCCTCATCGTGTGGTTCTACCAGCGTGTGGTCCGCTACATCTGGAGGATCAGCGCAGATGGACACACGGTCAGGAGAACCCTGAACATCGTCCCCAGGACTAAAGTGAAGACCATCAAGATGTTTCTCATGCTAAACGTGGTGTTCCTCCTCACCTGGACTCCCTTCTACGTGGTCCAGCTGTGGCACCCTAGTGAGGCCCCGGGCCCCAGCAGACAGGGGGCTCTGGTGTTCTGCTGTGTGGTCTGGGTGTCATTCAGCTCCACCGCCTCCAAACCCTCGCTCTACTCCGTCTACAACGCTAACTTCAGACGCGGCATGAGGGAGACCTTCTGCACGTCCTCTATGAAGTGTTACCGTAGCAACGCCTACACCATCACCGCCAGCTCCCGCATGGCCAAGAAGAACTACGTGGGCGTGGTGGACATCCCCGTGGCGACCAAGACAACGCTCACCAAAGACTCGGTCTACGACACGTTTGACCGCGAGGCCAAGGAGAAGAAGCTGGCCTGGCCAATCAGAGCCAACCCTCCCAACACCTTCGTCTGACAAGAGGGGAGGGAGACAGAGTTGAACTATTGACACTACATTTCTGAGGATGGCATGCATTGTTGTAGAGGACAATATCTGGAATGCTAATACACTATCTTTAGTGGGTACTTTGGAACAGATGAGACCTAGCAGAGAGAGAGAGAGAGAGAGAGAGTTCACATTGTGTTGAATCACCAGCTGGATCCCATGTCTATGGTTCTGAATCCACTGTCTGTCTGCCTCAGTCTGGTAACGTGTCTGTGGTTCTGAATCCACTGTCTGTCTGCCTCAGTCTG
>QNTS01002308.1:182040-207735 GCA_003317085.1 Hucho hucho | reverse complement strand
AGTTAATACAGGTAATGAGTGGAGAACAGGAGGGCTTCTTAAAGAATAACTAACAGGTCTGTGAGAGACGGAATTCTTACTGGTTGGTAGGTGATCAAATACTTATGTCATGCAATAAAATGCAAATTAATTATTTAAAAATCATACAATGTGATTTTCTGGATTTTTGTTTTAGAGTCCGTCTCTCACAGTTGAAGTGTACCTATGATAAAAATTACAGACCTCTACATGCTTTGTAAGTAGGAAAACCTGCAAAATCGGCAGTGTATCAAATACTTGTTCTCCCCACTGTATATGTATTTATGTGTATATATATATTCTTTTTTTGTGTGAATTATGCTTGCTTAGATTTTAGTTTGTGCAGTGTGCTGTCTTCAGTGACTCAGGATTTATAGTTTTTGACCCCTCTTCTACAACCTTTTTCTGATTGTTCATGTCAATGTGCATAGCTCATTTTTAAGCAGAAATGTTGTAACCACCACATCTCCTCATGAATAAATCCCCTACTAACGAACTGGACCTGTTGATTTATAGTGTCAAGTTTTATGTTTTGTTATGAATGTTTGTGAAGATTCGTACATAAAAACATGTATTCTCTTCACTACAGTTGGGAAGCATTCAAAATGAAAGCATCAAAGTCAGTTAAGCATTTTTTGCTGGGTGGATCACCTGCTGGGTGTCGACAAAGGTGTCAGTTTAACGTGTAGAATTGACTTAAAATATATACCACCTATGTGGCCTGTTTAGTAATCGGCCAAGTCCTCTGCAGTGTATGACCTGAACATGGGTCATTAATAATTTTCACAGAATCCTAACAATGTTAATAGTACTGTTCTAATGGCTCTGGTAAAGCAAGACACTGTGAGCCCATTGTCTGTTGAGATGCAGTTTGATGCAGTGCTGGATAGAGAGAGACACTCTGAAATGGCTCAGGCCCATGCCATGAGGGAGAGCATTTGTGTTGCCTCTCAGTAATGAGACGGAAAATGTTAATTTCCTCGCACTGACTACACCAAGTGGAAGCCTATTCCCATATATAGTGCAATACTTTTGACTTGGGCCTATAGGGTCAATTAAGACACATACAGCAAGAAAAAACAAGCATATTTGTTTTCTCTCTCTCCTTCTCAGGGGAGAAAGAGGCTTCAGAGATGAAGAATGATGAATGGCTACTGTAGAGCTCCGCAAGGCATTATACGGATTCCTGATCTCATTATATATGATTGTGCGTGGGTTTGTTTTCTGACTAAGTGAAGAATTATATTCAAAAAAATGTTACCCCTTTTTCTCCCCAATTTCATGATATCCAATTGGTAGTTACAGTCTTGTCACATCGCTGCAACTCGCATAAGGACTCGGGAAAAGCGAAGGTCGAGAGCCATGCGTCCTCTGAAACACGACCCTGCCAAGCCGCACTGCTTCTTGACACGCTGCTCGCTTAACCCTGAAGCCAAATTTTTTATTTCATCCCCCTGAAAAGATAGAACAAATATTACAACAAATATTGTGGCTGAACTCAAATGTGCTGGTTGATAAAATACCTGTGTTTATGGGAATGTTTGAAAAGGGTATTTTGTTCTTAAATGATATTGTAATGGTAGAGTTATGTCCTTTGTTAGGTACGCCTCTTGGAGGAGGGAACGCAACACCCTGCGCCACTCAACTCCCCGTGGAGTGAAAGAGGTATGTGACTGTAGGTGCGGGTAAGGATGACAAAGGCAGAGAATGTTACCGTTTACAGGGAATTTATTCCTTCACACAGTAATTTTGGGGAAAAGGGGCTGAACGGAACCAAAGCAAAGAAAGTAAATGTCAAAGCCCCCTCTCCTACCTTACCTGCCTACCCACCCACTACTTACCTAACTTAGCGCCACCTGGCGCACTAACCAAAATACAGGGGATGGTCCACTCAAATCTTACCTAGTGTAAATAGACATAGTATATACTACGGGTTCTCTCTCTCTCTCTCTCTCTCTCTCTCTCTCTCTCTCTCTCTCTCTCTCTCTCTCTCCCTCTCTCTCTCTCCATGTCTATGATATGGAATAGAAACCTTCGACTGGGTACGCTAGTGTAACATGAGTGGATAATTGGCCAAGTATAACAGTACCATAGACGTCAGTCAGGGCCCTTATTCATAATGCGTCTCAGAGTAGGAGTGCTGATCTGGGATCCGATTATTCCTACATATATTGGACAGATATTTATTTGCAGGGATAAAAAAAAATCTTCACTTGGCCTCCCGAGTGGCACAGCGGTCTAAGGCACTGCACCGCAGTGCTTGAGGCGTCACAACAGACCTGGGTTCGATCTCGGACTGTGTCGCAGCCGGCCGCAATCGGGAGACCCATGAGGTGGTTTGGCCGGCCAAGATGTCCTTGTCCCATCGCGCTCTAGCGACTCCTTGTGGCAGGCTGGGCGCATGCACGCTGACTTCGGTCGCCAGTTGTATGGTGTTTCTTCCCAACACATTAGTGCGTCTAAAATTTTAGCCAACTCTGCAATGCTTGTTTGAAAAAGAGATACTTTTTTCAAAGTATCATCTTCAATTAATCGAAAATGAGACATGGCAATCTGCAAAAAGAAAATTTTTAAACAATGGATGAGCTTTTCTTAGTAATCTACTTGAGAACCATTTAGGGTTCAAATAAAACTTTTGAATGAGTGAAGCTTTTAGAGAGAGGTTTAGTGCTTTTATATTTAATAATCTCAACCCACCCAATTCATATTCATTGTATAGATAGGCTCGTTTTATTTTGTCTGGTTTAGCGTCCCAGATAAAGTGAAATATTTTTTGCTCTCGAATCATCAGGAGTAGGCAGCGCCATAAGTGAGTAAACTGCGATATGACTAAGGAGTTAATCAGGGCAATTTTTCCATAAATAGACAGGTATTGACCTCTCCATGGTTGCAGGATCTTGTCTATTTTTACAGGTTTTCTATTGAAATTCATTGTGGAGAGCTTATTTATATCTTTTGTGATATGAATACAGAGTATGTCTACTTCACCATCCGCCCATTCTATAGGTAAGCTGCAGGGTAATGTAAACGTTGTATTTTTTAAGGATCCAATAAGTAATATTGTACACTTTTCATAATTAGGTTTTAGTCCAGATAGTACAGAAAAGTTATCTAGATCTTTAATGAGACATTTGTAACTTATTTTGTACATAATGTTTCTGCCACCGTATCTTTCGGCAAAAAAGAGCTTCTGGATATCACGACAGCGATCACTCACCTCAGATTAGACAAAGATTTTTTCTTCAACAAGCAGGACGCACAGGATATACTGCTAACACCCGACAAGGCCAACATCCCCGTTATTGGCTCTGTACGCAGGTACAGAGGACACAGAGCGGGGTGCCTCGTAAGGATCCGCAGAAAACGAGTGGGAAAGCTGCCGTTACCGTCAATATTACTCGCCAACGCACAATCATTGGACAATAAATTTGACGAGGTAAGATCACGAATATCCTACCAACGGGACATAAAAAACTAACATTTTTAGTTTCACGGAATCGTGGCTGAATGATGACATGGATATTCAGCTGCAGGATATATACAGTACGCTGCACCGGCTAGATTGAACAGCACACTCCGGTAAGACGAGGGGGGGGGGGGTCTGTGCATATTTGTAAACAACAGCTGGTACAACAGCTGGAAATCTAAGGAAGTCTCTAGATTTTGCTCGCCTGAAGTAGAATATCTGAAGATAAACTGTAGACCACACTCTTTGCCAAGACAGTTTTCATCTATACTTTTCGTGGCTGTTTATTTACCACCACAGACGGATGCTGGCATTGAGAATACACGCAGTCAGCTGTATAAGGAAATAAGCAAACAGGAAACCGCTCACCCAGAGGCCTAGTGGCCGGGGACTTTAATGCAGGGAAACTTAAATATGTTTAACCTAATCTCTATCAACATGTTAATACGGCAACTGCTCGGCCTCCGACCGCAAGGCACTACAGATGGTAGTGTGTACGGCCCAGTACATCAAAGTCCCCAGCCACCCCAGTCATAGACTGTTCTCTCTACTACCGCATGGCAAGCGGTACCGGAGCACCAAGTCTAGGACCAAAAGGCTTCTCAACAGCTTTTACCCCCAAGCCATAAGACTCCTGAACAGGTAATCAAATGGCTACCTGGACTATTTGCATTGTGTGTCCCCCCCCAACCCCTCTTTTATGCTGCTGCTACTCTCTGTTTATCATATATGCATAGTCACTTTAACTATACATTCATGTACCTACTACCTCAATTAGCCTGACTAACCAGTGCCACCGCACATTGGCTAACCGGACTACCTGCATTGTGTCCCGCCACCCACCACCAGCCAACCCCTCTTTTACGCTACTGCTACTCTCTGTTTATCATATATGCATAGTCACTTAAACCATACCTACATGTACATATTACCTCAATTAGCCCGACTAACCGGTGCCTGTATATAGCCTCGCTACTGTTATAGCCTCGCTAGTGTATATAGCCTCACTACTGTTATTTTTCACTGTCTTTTTACTGTTGTTTTTTATTTCTTTACTTATCTATTGTTCACCTAATACACATTTTTTCCAAAAAAATTGCACTGTTGGTTAGGGTCTGTAAGGAAGGTCTGTATTTGGCGCACGTGACAAATAAACTTTAATTTGAAAAGAGAAGCATGTCACATCTGTATTAGAGGTGTCAGTGCTGTCTGGACAGAAGACACCCACTCCTGCGGTGAGGTAAAGGAAAAGACAGGGCAATAACTGTGGAAAGGTGAGAAATAACAGTCCACTGCGTCAACGAAGATCATTCCTTTCTTACTGGCCTTTTTGCCCAAAATTTGCATGTAGCAGTGAAGCAAACTGGCTGTGGCAGTCAATGGATTAGAACGATTATTTTCAGTCCCAGGGCCCCTTAAGACTTTTAACCAACGATACACTTTGTCACTTTTAGGACATGTGGTGTTTCATTTCATCATTCACATTTTTTTTTAAGTCTTCACAGCGAGAGAGAACTTGTCTTCTCCCTGAAATAGGCTACCATGCAGCTTTCCTACCAGCAGTGATTCAGATGTCTATATACTTATTGTATGGGGCCCTCATGCCTATCTCGCTAGTACTCTGCAGGCAGGCATGGAGCGATGTGGTTGGTTGATACGGATGAGCTCTTTGCACCAAAGGGGTAAAGCTGGCACCAAGACTGTCACTCAGGACAGATGGCACGTATAGTTCACTAATACAAGGGGGAGGACAGCCAGTAGTACTACCACCCTCTTTCCTTGTCCACAACCATCCAAGCTGCAAGTGGGAGACAAACAAACTAATGTGGTGCTCAAACAAATGACTTTTCACTGGAAGACGAAATGTAAGAGCTTAGAATGTCAAAACCTCAGGATTCATTCCAGAAGTGTGTTAAATGCCATTTTGACATGGACATTTTGGATATCATATGATGGCTCCGCTTAGCCTGGCTGACAACACGTGACTCACAGTGAGGGAGAGCTGTGAGACACTGGTCTGGACAGGAGGCCATTATAACATGCAGTATTCACGCAGAGTTGTGCTTATTTCTGGATGAGCTTTGATTGGTTCTCTCAAAGTTTTTTTTTCTTTCTTGGGGGGTTGAGAACTCACCTTGTTTGGATTGGAAGGGGGTGGCCCTCGGGCTGTGTGTGGTTGGTTGTCCACCTGGGTTTTAGTGAGAAAGACAGAGGAGAACCAATCAGTAAAAAAGCACATCCCATTCATTATCAACGCACTGTGCCAACAACATCAAAATAGCCTTTCCAGACTCTGAATTCAGGAGGACTTTGAGTTAGGTGTAAGCCAGACTCCGCTGGCTAGGGAGATTAACATCTGACCAGAATGTTAATTAACAAACCTCTACCGTCTAGGGATTCAATTGTTTGAAAAGTAATTGGAGGCGGTAACATAATTATTTGACATTTTTTACAATATAGACCTATAGCCATATCAGTAATGCACTATGATAATTCCAAGTGATGTGCATTGTATCCCAGGTCAGGTGTATGGCAAAGATGACCTGAACAGTCCCTCTTCTGGTATGGCCACACTCTTTTCATGACAGGTTAGGATAACATTTTCACTAACCTTTTCCCTAACCTTAACCTGTCTCCTAACCTGCTACGTTAATTATCCTAACCTGCTGCGTAAGTTCTCCTAACATGCTACGGAAAAGTTGCTTCATTATCGAAGTGGCATGAAAATAGTGTTTCTCATGTACAGATGCTGATTTAGCTGAGGTCAGCAAGAATGGGTCTGGCAGTGTAGCTGAACCATATTATCTACAGTGGCACACTATTCCCTATGTAGTGCACTACTTTTGACCAGAGCCTAACACTATAAAGAGAATAGGTTGCCATTCAGGAAGAAGTTAATGATTTTACACTGTTATTCCCACTGAGAACAGACCAGTTGATGATCAGAGTGGACCAATAAGAAAATACACTGCGTTTAGTGTCCTGTGAAGTAAAGTGGAATATTTAGCATCGTTTGCAATTTTCCTAATCATATTCATCATCCCGTTAAATGAGTTATTGCATTCCATAGTGCTTCTAGAATTAGCTTTACAGTCTGATCTCCTAATTTTGCCCGTGCGACTCTGCGAACCTATCCATGAGATTGAAAAGGAACCTGCGAAGAATATTTCGTTCGACAGTGTAGGCTATGCCATGTATATCTCGTTCATACGACTAATACAACTTGAAAATTGAAACTATGTATTTTACATGGCTTGATTCAACCATCACTTGGCGGGTGGTGTGTGGCAGCCTCAGACCTCCGCTGGCAGTGCAGATTCAGCAAAGCAGCGCCTCTCGACTCACCAGCTATATATACATCCCAACGTCGGGTACAGACCAAGGCGCTGCCTTTCGAAGGCTCTGTAAACATTCGCAAGTCAACCAGGTAGCGGTATTTATGGCTGTATGACAAGTCGTGGAGAGGTACCGCGGTTGTACCAGTGCAGTCAAGGTTGTTAACGTGAGTATAAAAACATCCACTGTTTTACTGAATGACTCATATGGTGGGGACATCTTGCCGCATCCTCGAAGCGGTTTAGTAGGCTAAAATGCGGGCTCTGTGTCATCGAAACTGTTATGACTTCTCCCGTATTGTCGACAAGCTATCATTTGTGCTTTTGGAGGATGACTTTGATCATGCAATAGTATTACCATCAAAAGTCAAATAGCAGGTGTACAATAATAATCCAGCATGTCATTTCGCTACAAACTAATGTCATGCCGTGATACATATGGAATGCTACATACATTATGAAGAAAACAAAAATGGATTTTCATGAATGTCCTGCGACTTTTTAGGAGAAATGTAAATAATTGCAGTGCTGTCTTTGAAATAGTTTAAGGAGTCATACAGTTATGGGAATGGGGAAGATTAAGAAAACACAAACCACTACCAATGTAAATCTGTGCAGATAGAGCCAACAGATAGTTGTGGTGCAGTAGTTCCCCTCAGAAGACAATTATATCAGTGGGCTTCTCAAGCTTTTAATAGAATAGTAGGACCGTTTCCGCGACCTCTGTTATAATACTGCATAGGTGATACAATTGATACTATCCTTTCCCCTGTCAAAGGACCGCTACAAACTGTGTTTACATGATCCAATTATTTCCTCTGTCATTTGTGGCATAAAGAAAATTAGAGGAGGAAAGTTGTCTAAGACTATTGAGACACATCCATCCACACGTACTTTCTACAACTTTCTCAATGATGATTCGTGCACTGCCAAACTCGATTCAAATGGACCAACACCGATTGATTTTCCGTGTTTATTTTACATCCAGAGAACTTTCAGGAGTAGCATAACCTGTAAAACTCCACAAGGTTGCCTAGGAATTCAAACAGTTGCCTTCACCTTGGACATGCTTGGGTGCAATCCAGGCAAAAGGCAATGCTGCTCTGAATAGAATAATGTAATTTAGGGATATGAAACTAATTTGGGGATGCCTTCCCGAGAGGGGTACTTTTAATTACTTGTAATATCTTGGTGGAAAGTGGACACACTGATGACTCTGACCTGGACAAACATGTTAATTGTTGATAGGCTAACAAAGTACAATGAATGATACAGTATAAGAGCAATAGAGCCCCAGTGGAGGTGTCATAATACCCATAAAACCTAGCAGTCAAACAGGGAAATGGTTCCAATCGTTTTCCACCATTAATTTTTCCATTAGAAAATTTTAGAAACACTTAAAATAAAGGCTGTGTTTTGTGTAGGCTTACCCTGGCGTGACGTTTTGAAAACCATGTTTTCTCGGACAAGGTGGCCTATCAATATATTCAGCTCTATTTACTCTCAGATCCAATAATGCTAATTCGCATCAAAGGAGACATCATGCAATACTACAAATCCCTGTTAGCTCCTGCACGTCATTTCTAGCTGACACCTTTGCTAACAGGTATTGTAGCAATTCACATCACACTGTGTGCCCTCAGGCCCATACTCCACTACCACATATCTACAACACAAAATCCATGTGTATGTGTGTGTATAGTGCGTATGTTATCATGTGTTTATGCATGTGTCTGTGCCTATGTTTGTTGCTTCACAGGCTCCGCTGTTCCATAAGGTGTATTTTTATCTCTTTTTCTGAATCTGATTCTACTGCTTGTATCAGTTACCTGATGTGGAATAGAGTTCCATGTAGTCATGGCTCTATGTAGTACTGTGCGCCTCCCATAGTCTGTTCTGGACTTGGGGACTGTGATGAGACCTCTGGTGGCATTTCTTGTGGTGTATCCATGGGTGTCTGAGCTGTGTGCTAGTCATTTAAAACAGACAATATGGTGCTTTCAACATGTCAATACCTCTCACAAATACTGATGAAGTCAATCTCACCTCTACTTTGAGCCAGGAGAGATTGACATGCATATTATTAATGTTTGTTCTCTGTGTACATCCAGGTGCCAGCCATGCTGCCCTGTTCTGAGCCAATTGCAATTTTCCTAAGTCCCTCTTTGTGGCACACGACTGAACAGTAGTCCAGATGCGACCGCCTCAGTACTAACAGCATAAATCTGGTTCATAGACACATGATTGCGGAATATAATAGCTGTAGGATCAGCAGAGGCATATAGGGCAGTTAGAGGGACATACATTAGGTTACTTACATTGTGTCTACCAATGCCCCTGGTATAATGTGCATTTGCTAAAGCATTATGATGACTCATCCACACAATGGTAGGGAGTGGAGTTGAGGGAGAGACAGAGAGTGCTCGCGCACGCACTGATATAACGCAACAATATTCGAATGATAGAAGGACGGTATGACGATGTAAAAATCTCTCACACTGGGATTTACGGTATTACCGGTTTAGTACACTAGGGGGCGCCAAAAAATGCAAACATACCCATTGGACGTCTATTACCAGAATGCTAACAAAAGTCATAGCGAATTTCCATGGAGGCTGCTAGCTAAATATGCTTACGAGCGTAAATGAAAAATAAAGTAATTGTAAAGACAGACAATACAGATCATAAAGTTATAGATACTTTGTACCTGTTTCCTCCAGCATCTTCCCAAGGACCTTTGCTGTTGTTCTGGGATTGATTTGCACTTTTCGCACCAAAGTACGTTCATCTCTAGGAGACAGAACGCGTCTCCTTCCTGAGTAGTATGACTGCTGCGTGGTCCCATGGTGTTTATACTTGCGTACTATTGTTTGTACAGTTGAACGTGGTACCTTCAGGCGTTTGGAAATTGCTTCCAAGGATGAACCAGACTTGTGGAGGTCTACAATTTTTTTTCTGAGGTCTTGTCTGATTTATTTTGATTTTCCCATTATGTCAAGCAAAGAGGCACTGTGTTTGATGGTAGGCCTTGAAATACATCCACAGGTACACCTCAAATTGACTCAAATGATGTCAATTAGGTTATCAAAAGCTTCTAAAGCCATGACATCATTTTCTGGAATTTTACAAGCTGTTTATAGACACAGTCAACTTAGTGTATGTAAACTTTTGACCCACTGGAATTGTGATACAGGGAATTATAAGTGAAATAATCTGTCTGTTAACAATTGTTGGAAAAATTACTTTTGTCATGCACAAAGTAGATGTCCTAACCGACTTGCCAAAACTGTAGTTTGTTAACAAGAAATTTGTGGAGTGGTTGGAAAAACGAGTTTTAATGACTCCAACCTAAGTGTATGTAAACTTTCGACTTCAACTGTACATGTAGACAGCGCTCTGACTGTTGTGTAGTTACTTTTCTCCTGTACTTTTCTCAGTGTAGCCAGCCTTTTTTCTACGGTAAAATGCAAGATAAAATTTAAGCAAAACGTTAGGAAATGTAGCTGGCTACATTCTTTCTATGATAGGCCTAAACATTCATATCATAGCCATGCATTGTTTTTGCCAACAAGACCTTGCCTTTTCATTGTAAGCTCATTTACTTGTGTGGCTGCCAGCCAAATAGTGTTGCACTGAAGAAAATTAATCTTTTTTTCTGTCGATTGTGTTGGACTAATGTATTTTCTGTAAAGGAAAACTATAGTTGCACGTCCTTGATCGCTCTATTGAAGCAAAAAAACACTGTTGACTTTCAATATAAAATAAGACCCCTGTCAATACACAATTGGACTCACCTGCTCCCGCTTTCTCCTGTTGTGCTTTTTACAAACCCACGTGACTGGCTCAACTGTTCTGGGGAACTATGTAACTTCATAATGTTAAATAATATGAGAAGTGAAATGAAGAACGCGATCTGCTTTATCTCCTGTTAGGCTCTAATTCTCAGAGTAAAACACTCAACGGACATTATGAAAGCTTAACAAACCACAGTTTTGGCAAGTCGGTTAGGACATCTGCTTTGTGCATGACACAAGTCATTTTTCCAACAATTGTTTACAGACAGATTATTTCACTTATAATTCACTGTATCACAATTCCAGTGGGTCAGAAGTTTACATACACTAAGTTGACTGTGCCTTTAAACAGCTTGTAAAATTCCAGAAAATGATATCATGGCTTTAGAAGCTTCTGATAGGCTAATTGACATAAATTGAGTCAATTGGATGTGTACTTGCGGATGCATTTCTGGGCCTACCTTCAAACTCAGTGCCTCTTTGCTTGACATCATGGGAAAATCTAAAGAAATCAGCGAAGACCTCAGAAAAAAATGGTTCATCCTTGGGAGCAATTTCCAAACTCCTTAAGGTACCACGTTCATCTGTACAAACAATAGTACGCAAGTATAACACCATGGGACCACGCAGCCGTCATACTACTCAGGAAGGAGATGCGTTCTGTCTCCTAGAGATTAACGTACTTTGTTGCGAAAAGTGCAAATCAATCCCAGAACAACAGCAAAGGACCTTGTGAAGATGCTGGAGGAAACGGGTACAAAGTATCTATATGCATTGTAAAACGAGTCCTACATCGACATAACCTGAAAGTCCGCTCAGCAAGGGTCAGAGATTCAGTGAAAATAAAAATCTTGTTTATTTATCAAGACCACTTCCCATGCTTGTCTCAGAGCAGCGCTGTCTTGACCTCTGAATGCTGTCTCTTCCATTCATTTTGAAAGAGTATTATCCAGTAAACAACAATTTGTTTACCTTCATTAGCCTACTTTGTTCCAATATTTCTGTCATTCAGTGATATTTATTCCCATAATAATTCATTATGGATCCATAACGAATAAACATCTGCATTTTGAAAGAGTATTTTTATCATTATTTTATTAACGAATGCGTAAATATGCTGATGAAGTACTACTGTACTGTACAGTATATGCTTTATCTGACATTTAATGCTTTTTCGGGTTGCATCAGTCATGGACAGAAACTTCTGAGACACAGTATTAATGATGAACACCCGGAGGTTCACTGTTAAGCCACATTTGCCTCCGGATCCATCCCAGTTGGTATTCTGTGTCCACTCGTGGTATCTCTCTTCGGTTACACATCCTTGGAATAGCAGAACAGCATAACGGTCCTGATGGCCCTTGCTGTGCCTGGTGAGCAGTTGGTCAAGTTCTGTTGTCAGAAGAGGAATGGAAATGTCAGGGTGACATTTCCATTCATCAATATACAAGTGTTGCATAGTCATCAAAAGCTCTGATTCTTGGCAATATCACAGCGTTGTCAGATTTCAAAAAGGCTTTACGGCGAAAGCACAACATTTGATTGTTTGAGGATAGCACCTCACATGTTTTCCACATTAGCATAATTCATATCCAGCGTGGGTCACACAAAACCCATATAAGAGCTAAAATAAATCACTTACCTTTCGAAGAACTTCTGCTGAGGGCTTCCCAAGTGTCCAACGAAGACATTCAATGGTTCTTTTGTTAGAAAAAGTCATTTATTATATCCATAAATCTCAGTTTGGTTGGCGCGTTATGTTTGAAAATCCACCGTCGAGTCGCCCATTGAACCGTGAAGAGAACATGTTCAAATTATACCTATAAACTTTCTCCAAAAAAATCAAACATCATTTCTAATGTATCCTTAGGTATCCTTTTATGTATATTTACTGTAATATTTCAACCGGACGATAACGTGAACGATAGGAAAGGAAAATAAAGTGGGGCGCGCTCACAATCTCGCGCCCGTGAAACGTTGTTGACAAATGTGGTCCTTTGACTATTTCCTCTTCCTATCTGTTCTGCTTAGTGCTAGAGCCTCCAAACACTGTATAAAGACAGTTGACATCTAGTGGAAGCCATAGGTACTGCAATCTAGGAGCTGGATCCGATTAAAATCAATAGGATGACTATCAAACAGAGGAAAGGTCACAACAACAAAAAATTCTGGACAGAAATTTCTCGGGTTTTCACCTGCTATATCAGTTCTGTTATACTTACAGACATTATTTTAACACTTTTAGAAACCTCAGAGTGTTTCCTATCCAATAGTACTAATTACAGTGGGGCAAAAAAGTATTTAGTCAGCCACCAATTGTGCAAGTTCTCTCACTTAAAAAGATGAGAGAGGCCTGTAATTTTCATCATAGGTACACTTCAACTATGACAGACAAAATGAGAAAAAAAATCCAGAAAATCAAATTGTAGGATTTTTAATGAATTTATTTGCAAATTATGGTGGAAAATAAGTATTTGGTCACATACAAACAAGCAAGATTTCTGGCTCTCACAGACCTGTAACTTCTTCTTTAAGAGGCTCCTCTGTCTTCCACTCGTTACCTGTATTAATGGCCCCTGTTTGAACTTGTTATCAGTATAAAAGACACCTGTCCACAACCTCAAACAGTCACACTCCAAACTCCACTATGGCCAAGACCAAAGAGCTGTCAAAGGACACCAGAAACAAAATTGTAGACCTGCACCAGGTTGGGAAGACTGAATCTGCAATAGGTAAGCAGCTTGGTTTGAAGAAATCAACTGTGGGAGCAATTATTAGGAAATGGAAGACATACAAGACCACTGATAATCTTCCTCGATCTGGGGCTCCACGCAAGATCTCACCCCGTGGGGTCAAAATGATCACAAGAACGGTGAGCAAAAATCCCAGAACCACACGGGGGGACCTAGTGAATGACCTGCAGAGAGCTGGGACCAAAGTAACAAAGCCTACCATCAGTAACACACTACGCCGCCAGGGACTCAAATCCTGCAGTGCCAGACGTGTCCCCCTGCTTAAGCCAGTACATGTTCAGGCCCGTCTGAAGTTTGCTAGAGAGCATTTGGATGATCCAGATGAGGATTGGGAGAATGTCATATGGTCAGATGAAACCAAAATATAACTTTTTGGTAAAAACTCAACTCGTCGTGTTTGGAGGACAAAGAATGCTGAGTTGCATCNACTGTGGGAGCAATTATTAGGAAATGGAAGACATACAAGACCACTGATAATCTTCCTCGATCTGGGGCTCCACGCAAGATCTCACCCCGTGGGGTCAAAATGATCACAAGAACGGTGAGCAAAAATCCCAGAACCACACGGGGGGACCTAGTGAATGACCTGCAGAGAGCTGGGACCAAAGTAACAAAGCCTACCATCAGTAACACACTACGCCGCCAGGGACTCAAATCCTGCAGTGCCAGACGTGTCCCCCTGCTTAAGCCAGTACATGTTCAGGCCCGTCTGAAGTTTGCTAGAGAGCATTTGGATGATCCAGATGAGGATTGGGAGAATGTCATATGGTCAGATGAAACCAAAATAGAACTTTTTGGTAAAAACTCAACTCGTCGTGTTTGGAGGACAAAGAATGCTGAGTTGCATCCAAAGAACACCATACCTACTGTGAAGCATGGGGGTGGAAACATCATGCTTTGGGGCTGTTTTTCTGCAAAGGGACCAGGACGACTGATCCGTGTAAAGGAAAGAATGAATGGGGCCATGTATCGTGAGATTTTGAGTGAAAACCTCCTTCCATCAGCAAGGGCATTGAAGATGAAACGTGGCTGGGTCTTTCAGCATGACAATGATCCCAAACACACCGCCCGGGCAACGAAGGAGTGGCTTCGTAAGAAGCATTTCAAGGTCCTGGAGTGGCCTAGCCAGTCTCCAGATCTCAACCCCATAGAAAATCTTTGGAGGGAGTTGAAAGTCCGTGTTGCCCAGCGACAGCCCCAAAACATCACTGCTCTAGAGGAGATCTGCATGGAGGAATGGGCCAAAATACCAGCAACAGTGTGTGAAAACCTTGTGAAGACTTACAGAAAACGTTTGACCTCTGTCATTGCCAACAAAGGGTATATAACAAAGTATTGAGATAAACTTTTGTTATTGACCAAATACTTATTTTCCACCATAATTTGCAAATAAATAAATAAAAAATCCTACAATGTGATTTTCTGGATTTCTTTTTCTCATTTCGTCTGTCATAGTTGAAGTGTACCTATGATGAAAATTACAGGCCTCTCTCATCTTTTTAAGTTGGAGAACTTGCACAATTGGTGGCTGACTAAATACTTTTTTGCCCCACTGTATGTGCATATCCTATTTTCTGGGCCTGAGTGGCAGGCATTTTACTTTGGGCACGCCAGACTCTCCAAAACCGTCACCTCTGCTGCCGCTCCCTAAGAAGTTAAGTGAGCAGATTAGGGCTTTCAGGAGGAACGGAAAATCTAGTACAGAGTTTAACCACAATATTTGTTGTTATTTGTTCTGTCTTTTCTGGTGGATTAAACTCAAATTGCAACCAACATTCTATGGCTCTTTAAAAAATAACTAAATTTTTTAGATTTTGTTTTCAAGTAACTTAAAGTGAGCGAGGAAAAGGCCATACTTGAGCATGGGGTGAGACATTCTTACACATTTTTAAATAAAGCCAGTTTGTTTTTCAAAATATTTATTTCAGTTTTTAGAGAGAGAGAAACCAAAAGCCCACCGTCGCCTCATGGGTCTCCCGGTTGCGGCTGTCACGGGTATTGAACCAGCATCTGTAGCGACGCAGTTTGCACTGTGATGCAGTGTCTTAGGGTCTCCCGAGTGGCGCAGCGGTCTATCCACAAAGTTTTTAACGCTGATCAATTGCCTTGCACAAAGTATCAAAATGCAGAGAGGTTTTGGCAAGAGTCTACTGCTAATAGTCCATAATGGGCTATTATAATACATGGTGTCCAGGTCAGGATAACCAAAACAATTCTTTACTAAAGACAATCAGAAAGAATGTTGGTACTTATTTTTTTTGATCCAAAGCCATGAATGAGTGACTCAGCTTTATGTAGGTGCTGAGGATATATGACTGCGCCATCAACTTGATTATTTAGCAGACATCACTTGCTTATATTCAATCAACACATATATCTTAAGAATATCAATGAAGCAGTGACGCATGGTACCGTACTAATCCACAAATTAACTCTAAATCCCGCAGCATAATCTCAAAACTTTTAGATGAGCAACCACTGTAGACATGTCTTATATTGGCAGAAATCTTAAATTCTTGTTAATCTAACTGCAGTGTCCAATTTATACTAGCTATTACATAAAAAAAAGACCATGCTATTGTTGGAGGATAGTGCACAACAACAAACTGGGTTCTACAGTTTGACCCCACTGCTGTCTCTGGCTCCCCCCTCCCGGCCATCTAGATGTGTGAAGGTTAATGTCTTTTCTGTAAGTAAACTAATTATCCATCATGTATTACATTCCTGGGAGTGTGTAAACTTAAATGTTTTATTACCATAGCATTTCTGTATGTTCTCTATGTACTTGAAAATGTATTAATTGAACAATTCGGCACATTTGGGCAAACTCCATACAAAATGTTGTGTAGCGATGTAATTCTTCACTGGATCAGTCTGAAACTTTGCACACACATGCACACACCTATAATCCTATCTGAATGTATGGCCTGTCTCTTGCGTTTCAAAGATGATGAAAAACAAATAATAATAGAACACATACGTTTGTATTATCTTTTACCAGATCTAATGTGTTATATTCTCCTACATTAATTTCAAATTTCCACAATCTTCAAAGTGTTTCCTTTCAAATGATATCAAGAATATGCATATTCTTGCTTCAGGTCCTGAGCTACAAGCAGTTGGATTTGGGTATGTCATTTTAGGCGAAAATTGAAAGAAAGGGTCCGATCCTAAAGGATTAAATGGCTTTAGAAATTGGCACAAGACAGGGATGTCCTCTCTCCCCCTCCTGTTTGCACTGGCAATAGAACCGCTTGCAGAAGGAATTACACAAGACCCACACGTAACAGGTATCAGCATTGGTAAACATGAATATAAACTAAACTTATTTGCAGATGATCTCCTGATATACCGGACCAATATTGAAAACTCAATGCCCCCCTTACTAAAAATATGTATTTGTTAGGATATAAATTCTCAGGATATAAAATTAGTGTGGGAAAAATGAAATAATGGCAAAGTCGCCCATTGAACCGTGAAGAGGACACGTTCAAATTATACCTATACACTTTCTACAAACAAATCAAACATCATTTTTAATGTATCCTTTTGGGTATATTTGGTGTAATATTTCAACCGGAGGATAACGTGAACGATAGGAAAGGAAAATAAAGTGGTGCACGTGTAACTCCTAGAATTCCCAGTCTTTGACTGTTGACTGCTGACATCTAGTGGAAGCCATAGGTACTGCAGTCTCAGTCCTACATAAGATTGTATGCAATAGGCACAATGGAGAAGATGGGCATTTACAAAAAAACTGCAAATCCAGATGGATTTTCCTCTGGTTTTCGCCTGCTATATAACTTCTGTTATACTCACATACATTATTTTAACACTCTTAAAAACTTCAGAGTGTTTCCTATCCTAGTACTAATTATGTGCCTCTCCTATTTTCTGGGCCTGAGTGGCATGCATTTTACTTTGGGCACGCCAGACACTCCAAAACCGTCACCTCGGGGGAGCCGCTCCCTAAGAAGTTAACATAATGTCTGTGAGTATAACAGAACTCATTTAGCAGGCAAAAACTTGAGAAAAAAACATCTGGAATCAGTTTCTGGTGACCTTTGGCTCTCTTAGACACAATCCCTATTGAATCCATTTGTTACCAGGACTGAGACTGCAGTACCTATGGCTTCCACTAGATGTCAACAGTCTATATATAAAGCCTCAGAGAGATTGGAGTAAGCAGGGCGAATAGGTACAGGAAATTGCATTGGGACCTCAAATGTCAACAAGTTTTCTCGTGCGCGAGTCTGGCTGGCGTGCCCCACTTTATTTTACTTATATAAGGTATAGGTGACCATCCGAGTGAAATATTATCGCTAATATTCATAAAAGGATAGCTAAGGATGCATTTTAACTGGTATTTGATTTGTTTAGGAAAAGTAGGTATATAGGTATATTTGAACGCGTTCTCTTCACGTTTCAATGGGCGATTCGACGGTGGATTTTCTGAACATAACGCACCAACCAAACGGAGATTTATGGATATAATAAATGTCTTTTTCTAACAAAAGAACCATGGATTGTCTTCGTTGGACACTTGGGAAGCCCTCAGCAGAAGTTCTTCAAAAGGTAAGGGATTTGTTTTCGCTGTGAAATGTGTTTTGTGTGAACTGCGATGGTTTATGAATTTATGCTAATGGAAAATATTGGAGGTGCTACCCTCAAACAATCAAATGTTGTGCTTTCGCCGTAAAGCCTTTTTGAAATCTGACAACGCTGTGATATTGCCAAGAAGCAGAGCTTTTGATGACTATGCAACACTTGTATATTGATGAATGTTTAATAATTCAACTTTTGGATTTTGAATTTGGTGCCTTGCATTTCACTGTGATTGCCAACAAGGGTTTTGCCACCAAGTACTAAGTCATGTTTTGCAGAGGGGTCAAATACTTATTTCCCTCATTAAAATGCGATTCCATTTATAACATTTTTCACATGCGTTTTTCAGGATTTTTTTGTTGTTATTCTCTCTCACTGTTCAAATAAACCTACCATTAAAATTATAGACTGATCATTTCTTTGTCAGTCGGCAAACGTACAAAATCAGCAGGGGATCAAATACTTTTTTCCCTCACTGTACATCGCTGCTGCATGCTTTGAACGATGAGTTTTCTCGTAGTATTGAGGATTTCAAAGTGTTGAAAAGTGTTTCCTTTCACGTTCAATGTGGATAACACTCCCACTGACTTGCAACTTGAGCTTATCGTCTGATGCAGTGATTGGAGAACTATTCAAAACAATGTCAGTGACGAGGTTCTATGCATCTCTTGATAAACAAAACTTTCCAAAGATTAGGAGTCATGCTCAGAAGATGTTTGTACTGTTTGGGTGAACCTACGTATGTGAACAGACATTTTCAGTGATGAAGTATAACAAGTCAAGGCACAGATCATCTTTTACTGAGTCTCATCTCTCAGAAATCCTACGCATAGNTTAACTTCTCAGGGAGCAGCTCCTGAGGTGACGGTTTTGGAGAGCCTGGCGTGCCCAAAGTAAAATGCCTCCCATTCAGGCCCAGAAAATAGGATATGCATATATTTAGTACCATTGGATAGGAAACACTCTGAATTTTCCAAAACTGTTAACCATTTGTCTGTGAGTGAAACAGAACGGATATGGCAGGCAAAACCCCGAGGAATTTCTGTCCTGGAAAAAGTGATTTTGACACATTGCTCATTTGGGAACCCCTCCCTCATGAAAATGACCATATAAGGGCATATGAATGCAGTACACATCGCTTCCTTATGATGTCAGCAGCCTCGCGACGGTGTTTCCCTCCATTTTGGATGCATTAGCCCAGAGAAAACGACCAAACAAGTGGGTCCCCCCTTGATGACAACAGTACCCAGGGCGCGCGCCCGAGAAGTCGCGCAGTGTCTTATTTACCGTCTTTAGAGCTCAGTTTATATTCCGGTTGATTTATAATAGTAAATATACGTAAAAGTGTTCCTAAGGATACATTTAAAACTATGTTTGAATGTTCTTGGACAAGTTTATAGGTATAAGATGAACGAGTTCGCGCCACGTTTCAATGGACTAGTGGAGGCTGTCGTTTCTGACTATGACGCGCGAACCAAATGGAGATTTATGGATATAATACATGACTTTTTCTAACAAAAGAACCATGGATTGTCTTCGTTGGACACTTAGGATGACCTCAGCAGAAGTTCTTCAACAGGTAATTGATTTGTTTTCGCTGTGAAATGTGTTATGTGTGTGCCACGCTGGCTAATGAATTCATGGCTATGAGAAAGTATGTGAGGTGCTGTCCTCAAACAATCAAATGTAGAGCTTTCGCCGTAAAGCCTTTTTGAAATCTGACAACGCTGTGATATTGCCAAGAAACAGAGCTTTTGATGAGTATGAAACACTTGTATATTGGTAGATGTTTAATAATTCAACTTTGGGATTTTGAATTTGGCGCTTTACATTTTACCTGGTGGTGTCGCTAGCGACCCACCGCTCCCTGTCTAGTTAAAAAAGTTTAAGTAGCAGATCTGGATGTAATTTACAGTAGATATATCAGTCAACACAGTCATACACATTATGTATAATCCTGTAAAATGATTCTGGCCCACAATGGCAAAAAAATATTCTAATGTGGCCCTCCATGGAAAAGATTTGCCCAGGCCTGTACTACACATAATTTTTTGCCTTTTGTTGCTCATGCAGGCCATGGAGGAGCTGAAGGAGAGTACTAAGAGGTATCCGTTGTTGCGGGCTGCATCTGAGGAGAGCTCCAGTGAGCTAAGCAGCTCTCCATTCCCAGGAGACACTCTGCCCTGGAACCTCCCTAAACACCACTGGATCAAACGCTCTAAGTCTGCTTCTGGAGACATGCACGTGCACGTGCTGGACCCGGCGGAGAGGGCTGTCTTTCGTATCGCAGGTAAGCTTGAATTAAAAGTGGGACGCACACGCAGAGGACTGAGTCAGAAATAATGTTTTTCTTAATTGGTCTGCTTGGTAAAAATAAAGGTAAAATACATTCACAAATAATCATGCACACACATGCACAGATCATTCATCAGATACACTATACTACACCGGACATCACAAACTTTTGGGCAAGAGCAGAAGATTGATTCATTCACCTTAACAGGCGCCTTCATAAATGTTCTCTAAGTGTTTTATACAGCTTGTGATTCAGTAATGACATTGCCATTGCATTGCTAATGAGGCTTTAGGAGCTAAGCTATTACGGTAACAACTCTAAGATGCCAATTTGAATCCAATAGGGAGTATTAGGCTGTCAGAGCCTGTCTCTGTCAATCTCAGGGCACTCCTTCCTTGGCCCCAAATTCAAGTCCACCAAATGGCACCCTATTCCCTATATAGTGAACTACTTTTGACCAGAGCCCATAGGGAATAGGGTGCCATTTGGGACGCTGTCTGGGTCTTGCCACTGATATTGTGGTATGATTATGTTGCTGTGTCCACTGACTGGATGGCAGTGTTCATATTCTCTCTTTGGAATAAACAGTATTTTATTTGATTCAGTGGGGTGGGGTCCTGAGACTACAGAAGCTGTGGGACTGGATATTGTCCCTGGTCTGCAACAGTATAATATGTCAGGAAGCACACTGAAATGGTAAATTTGGGAGATGCAGTTTGGAGATGCAGTTGGTTTCTTTTGAAGCTTTTTCTGTTTGTTTATGTTCACTCAGCTGCACCGCAGCAGGTAGCCTTGAGGTTACTGCATTGGGCGGTTGTGCCCTTGCTCAAGGCAGTTAACCACAATTTCTCAAAGGACATCGGTTAATTGGCTGACCTTAGCTGTGACCCCATTTTCCACAGGTATCTCAGGGGGAGTTGCATTTCCAAATTGCACAAATATAACCACCTATTACAATTTTGACATGTGTTATTGTATGAAACATTTATTGCAAAGCTATTATCTATTATAATCTGCTTCGTTATGTCTGTTTGAACATTAAATGGTATGACCAGGGCACCTAAACACCAGGACCCCCCTTTGCCTCCAGAACATCCTGAATTATTCGGAGAATGGAAACGTTGCTCAATTGGTATCAAAGGACCTAATGTGTGCCAGAAACATTCCCATCACCATTACACCCCCGCCACCAGCCTGTACCGTTGACACCGGGCAGGATGGGACCATGGATTCATGTTGCTTATGCCAAATCCTGACTCTGCCAACAGCATGACGCAACAGGAACCGGGATTCGTTACACCAGGTGATGTTTCTCCACTCCTCAATAGTCCAATGTTTGGGATCGCTTCCCCACTCGAGCCGCTTCTTCCTGTTTTTAGCTGATAGGAGTGGAACCCAGTGTGGTCGTCTGCTGCAATAGCCAATCCCTGACAAGGACTGACAAGTTGTGCATTCCTAGATGCTGTTCTGCACACAACTGTTGTACTGCGCCATTATTTGCCTGTTTGTGGCCCGTGTTAGCAGTTGATGTTGATGGGGCGGCAGGGTAGCCACGTGGTTAGAGCGTTGGACTAGTAACCATTGCAAGTTCAAATCCCCGAGCTGACAAGGTACACATCTGTCGTTCTGCCCCTGAACAGGCAGTTAACCCACTGTTCCTAGGCCGTCATTGAAAATAAGAATTTGTTCTTACCTGACTTGCCTAGTAAAAAAAATTAATTGTATTCTTCAATAGCACAGACCGCAAATCAGGGGGAGAAAAATATAGTTGTTATGCTGTAAAGTGGATGGTAGATGTTCATTCTTCCCTGTTCTCGTTGTTTTCTCCACTGAACAAAGAGACAGGATGTAGTTTATACCCGCCTATCCTGTGGTTGACCAATTAGAATTCCTTGCAATAAAATTGGGCCAATGGCCAAATATTAAGTACCCTGTTTCAGGCTCAATGTATAGACAATGTGGACCAATGAGAACTTGTCACATGTAGCTATGAGTCCCAGACTGGAACCCCTACACAGATTCTAAACAGATGTTGAACTGAAAAACAACCCGTTCCATTGACCTCTAGTTCTCTGCGTTGTGTAATTATCTTTAAATATTCTTACAACCGCCTGTTAGCTTGCACAGTTCTTTCCATTCTCCTTTGACCAGTCATCAGGGAAGAGAACGCGTTCAAATATACCTATAAACTTTTCCTAAACAAATCAAAGACCAGCTATAATGCATCCTTAGCTATCCTTTTATGAATATTAGCGATAATATTTCACTCAGATGGTTACCTAAACGTTATATAAATAAAATAAAGTGGGGCGCGCTTCCAGTCTCCCGCCCGAGAAATCTTGTTGACATCTGAGCTCCCTTGACCATTTCCTGTTTCTATCCGTTTTGCTTACTCCTAGAACTCCCAGTCTTTGTATAGAGACTGCTGACATCTAGTGGAAGCCATAGGTACTGCAGTCTCAGTCCTGGTTAAAATAAAAATGAATAGGCAGCCTGGAGAAGAAGGTCAAGAACAAAAAAAACTGCAAATCCGGATGGATTTTCCTCGGGTTTTCGCCTGCTATATCAGTTCTGTTATACTCACATACATTATTTTAACACTCTTAGAAACTTCAGAGCGTTTCCTATCCATCAGTACTAACTATGTGCATATCCTATTTTCTGGGCCTGAGTGGCAGGCATTTTACTTTGGGCACGCCAGACTCTCCAAAACCGTCACCTATGCAGCCGCTCCCTAAGAAGTTAAGGTGGGTGTCGTGTGTTAGCCTACTTTCCCACAGACATTTCACTGACCTCTGACCTTAGCGGAGCAGGACTCTTCAATTGACCCCTACATGTCAGAAGATTGTTTGGGCTAGGTGAACCAGTTCCTCTTACGCAAGCTATCGGCAGTATGTTATATCTCAAATGCTCCACTTTCCAGTTATGTCTGGAATGCCAGGTGTTTGGCCCTGGGTAAATGTATAAGGTTTACAGACTTAATGGTGCCAGTGTATACAATTATTACTCATTTACCAACTATGCAGACTTATCTGCATAAATGACACCCCTTGTGGTGTGTGGCCTTAGTAAGTGATTCATTATAAGATCACATTAAATTTTTCCTTCTGGATTGATGAGAGAGAGGACAGGTACACTGGACATATGTTTACTGTTGCAAGCATGATGATAAGCCAATGGTCCAGGAGAGGAATGCAACATTGTTGATAGTGTGTTAACATGGTATCCATGTCCAAATGCCATCCAGACACAGATTAAGCCCAGTCCTGAACTAAAAAGCAAACTAAATGTAGAATTTCCATAACTTTTTTTTTGTGCATGAATAGGCCACAGATAGAAGGAGCCAGATCTCTCACAGGATGAATACATCTGAAGCATCCCTATAGAACTTCTTCTCGAGGAAGTCCAGTGGCGGGAAGTAGGAGGAGCTGGCGCTAGATGAAACTTGTCTCATCGATAAAACATTCAATCTCAGTACAGTTTTCTGTTCCGAAAACTAGAATCTGTTACAAACAGATTGAAATGTTTTGCAGACTTGACCCTTTGCCAAAGTAAAAAAAATGGCATTATTTAGAAGGAGTGCAAGTGAGAATTGAGTATTGCACATGCGCACCTCACAGAGTAGGTGTTCCTTAATGGAAATATATGCTAGAACGTGCTAATAGGATCTCACTAGCTTGTGCTTGCATCTGCCCAACCCCTTGCTTGTTTTATTTTTGTGTTTTTCTCAAACGTTCTCATAGAAAGCTTGTAGTAAAAAACTTGACTCAACATGCTGTGAATGTACTGACGTCTAATAAATTATTTACTGAACACCATGACCTTCTCCTCTGAACATTCTGATGTCCAATCAATTATTCATCATACACTATATCTACAAAAGTATGTGGACACCCCTTCAAATGAGTGGATTTGGCTATTTCAGCCACATCCATTGCTGACAGGTGTATAAAATCAAACGCACAGCCATGCAATCTCCATAAACAAACATTGGCAGTAGAATGGCCTTACTGAAGAGCTCAGTGACTTTGAACTTGGCACCGTCATAGGATGTCACCTTTCCAACAAGTCAGTTCATGAAATTTCTGCCCTGCTAGAGCTGTTATTGTGAAGTGGAAAGTCTAGTAGCAACAACGGCTCAGCTGCGATTGGTAGGGCACACAAGCTCTCAGAACGAGACCGTCGAATGCTGAAGCACGTAAAAATAGTCTGTCCTTGGTTGCAACACTCACTACCTAGTTCCAAACCGCCTCTGGAAGTAACGTCAGCACGGGAACTGTTTGTTGGGAGCTTCATGAAATGGGTTTCCATGGCCGAGAAGCCGCACACAAGCCTAAGATTAACATGCGCAATGCCAAGCATCGGCTGGAGTGGTGTAAAGCTCGCCGCCATGGACTCTGGAGCAGTGTAAGTGAAAGGGTAAGAAACGCACTCTCTGGAGTGATGAATCACGCTTCACCATCTGGCAGTTCGATGGACGAATCTGTTTGGCGGATGCCAGGAGAACCTGCCTGAATGCATAGTGACAACTGTAAAGTTTGGTGGTGTCACGACAGCTAGGAGTGGTGGGTGTGGAGTCAGGCGCAGAGAGCAGGGTGAGGGAAAATATTCCTTCTTTTTAATGCAGCGCGTAAATCAAACGCCCCAAACACAACAGGCGCACACAAAATACAAATGCGGCCCAAAACAGGAACGAGAGAACACGCCAACAACACGTCAGCCGAACGTCCACCAAACAAACAGAGAAACAAGCCCGCACGAAAGGAGGCGGGCTTGACCGGCTTAAATAGCCCTAGAAAATACAAACACAAAACAGGTGCAAACAATAAGAAAATCAATACATAGAAAGGAGGATCGGTGGCAGCTAATAGGCCGGTGACGACGACCGCCGAACGCCGCCCGAACAGGCAGAGGAGCCACCGTCGGTGGAAGTCGTGACAGTACCCCCCTCCTGACGCGCGGCTCCCGCAGCGCGCCGACAGCGGCCTCGAGGACGACCCGGAGGGCGAGGCGCAGGGCGATCCGGGTGAAGGCGGTGAAACTCCACCAGTAGTGACGGATCCAAGATATCCGCCACCGGCACCCAGCACCTCTCCTCCGGACCGTACCCCTCCCAGTCCACGAGGTACTGCAGGCCCCTCACCCGGCGCCTAGAGTCCAGAATGGAGCGGACTGTGTACGCCGGGGACCCCTCGATGTCCAAAGGGGGCGGAGGGACCTCCGGCACCTCACCTTCCTGCAGGGGACCAGCTACCACCGGCCTGAGGAGAGACACATGAAACGAGGGGTTAATACGGTAGTAAGATGGAAGCTGTAGCCTATAACACACCTCGTTTATCCTCCTCAGGACTTTAAATGGCCCCACACACTGCGGCCCCAGCTTCCGGCAGGGCAAGCGGAGGGGCAGGTTCCGGGTCGAGAGCCAGAC
>QNTS01002308.1:132923-177730 GCA_003317085.1 Hucho hucho | reverse complement strand
CAGGTACAACTCCAACTGGAGCAGGAACCCCTTACATCCAGCCGCCGTCCCATCGTACTCCCTAGGGGGGGCGAGACGGAGCGAGCTGGATCCGGACGCCGCCGGAGGAGTCTGTTGAGGCGGGGAAGGTTGGGCGGGCGAGGGAAGGAGACCACTCCTCTCCCATCGGTCCATTCTCTCCATCATCTGGTCCATTGCCGACCCGATCCGGTGGAGGACGGTGGTGTGGTGGAGGACACGCTCCTCCATAGATGGGAGAGGGGGAGTCGCTGCTCCTGCTGACTCCATGATGAATGGTGCGGGCTTCTGTCACGACAGCTAGGAGTGGTGGGTGTGGAGTCAGGCGCAGAGAGCAGGGTGAGGGAAAATATTCCTTCTTTTTAATGCAGCGCGTAAATCAAAAGCCCCAAACACAACAGGCGCACACAAAATACAAATGCGGCCCAAAACAGGAACGAGAGAACACGCCAACAACACGTCAGCCGAACGTCCACCAAACAAACAGAGAAACAAGCCCGCACGAAAGGAGGCGGGCTTGACCGGCTTAAATAGCCCTAGAAAATACAAACACAAAACAGGTGCAAACAATAAGAAAATCAATACATAGAAAGGAGGATCGGTGGCAGCTAATAGGCCGGGGACGACGACCGCCGAACGCCGCCCGAACAGGCAGAGGAGCCACCGCCGGTGGAAGTCGTGACAGGTGGAGGAGGAATAGATATATGGGGCTGTTTTTCATGGTTCGGTTTAGGCCCCTTAGTTCCATTGAAGGGAGATCTTAACACTACAGCAGACAATGACATTCAAGATGATTCTGTGCTTCCAACTTTGTCGCAACAGTTTTGAGAAGCCCTTTCCTGTTTTAGCATGACAATGCTAAAGCGAGGTCCATACTGAAATGGTTTGTTGAGGTCGGTGTGGAAGAACTTGACTGGCCTGCACAGAGCACTGACCTCAACCCCATCGAACACCTTTGGGATGAATTGGAACGCCGACTGCGAGCCAGGCCTAATCCCCCAACATTAGTGCCCGACCTCACTAGTGCTCTTGTGGCTGAATGGAAGCAAGTCCCCGCAGCAATGTTCCAACATCTAGTGGAAAGCCTTCCTAGAAGAGTGGAAGCTGTTATAGCAGAAAAGGGGGGACCAACTCCATATTAATGGCCATGATTTTGGAATGAGATGTTAGTGTAAGTTTCAAATAGTTATTTCAAACTTACTAAAGCCACCTCTGTGCTACATGTGAATGAGTAGGTGAGTGATTCTGCCAGAAAGTGTAACCATACATCAGAGCCTGCAATGTAAACAGTCTCAGTAGTTTCACACTAGCACTCCCTGAGAGCTCTGTTACACAAGTCAGACCTCCTGCATCCCAAATGGCACCCTATTCCCTGCATGGTGTACAAATTTTGACCAGGGGTCAAAAGTAATGGACTTTATAGGGAATGAAATCAAATAAAAAGTTATTTGTCACATGCTTCATAAACAACAAGTGCAGACTAACAGTGAAATGCTTACTTACTGCCCCTTCCCAACAATGCAGAGAAAAAAGATGATTAATAATACAAAAATAACAACACAAGGAATAAATACACAAAGAATTAATACACAATGAGTAATGATAACTTGGCTATATACACGGGGTACCAGTAATGAGTCATTGTGCAGGGATACGAGGTAATTGTAGATGTACATATAGGTAGTGACTAGGCAACAGGATAGATAAACAACAGTAGTGTATGTGATGAGTCAAAAGAGTTACTGCAAAAAGGGTCAATGTAAAATAGTCTGGGAAACTATTGGTTAACTATTTAACCAAATATTTAGCAGTCTTATGGCTTGGGGGTAGAAGCTGTTCAGGGTCCTGTTGGTTCCAGACTTGGTGCATCGGTACCGCTTGCCATGCGATAACAGAGAGAACAGACTTATGACTTGGGTAGCTGGAGTCTGACATTTTTTTGTGCCTTCCGTTGAAACCGCCTACCATCTGTAGCACCTTGTGGTAAGAAGCCAAGCAGTTTCCATACCAAGCGGTGATGCAGCCAGTCAAGATGCTCTCAATGGTGAAGCTTTCAAACTTTTTGAAGATCTGAGCGCCTATGCCAAATCTTTTCAGCCTCCTGAGGGGGAAGAGGTGATGTCGTGCCCTCTTCACGACTGTGTTGGTGTGTGTGGAACATCATATTTCCTTAATGATGTGGACACGAAGAACTTGAAGCTCTCGACCTCCACTACAGTCCCGTCGAATAGGGTATAGGATGTAGGATGTAGCCCTTCTCTCTGTGCCCACTGGGAGTCCATTAAGACATCATAATGTCCACCGCGCTATGTGCAGGAAAAGACATCATAGGAAATCCCGTATTTACAGTACATCAGTGAATTGAGGGGTGATTATGCTGTGCTCACAGAGGCTGCTGATGTAATGCTCACTCATGCCACAAGAGGACAGTAGCCAAAGCTAAAGTATCTCTAGTATGATTTGAGATTGTATGTTTGTGATGTCTGAGTGCTTGTTGTATGTTTGTGATCTCTGTACTACCCAGATAGGCCTACTTTGTGGTAGTTTTTTCTGTGCTTATACTCTGTCTAGTCTAACTCAGCTGTAATCTTAAAAATAACTTTCAGGACGACAACTTCAATTGTTCTACTACTTTAGGCTAAATCTTAGTCTCAAAATGTATTTGAGACTATATATGTACAAGTAGGGTGGTACTTTACTTCTGACACAGTTAATTAAGCAATAATCCAGAGGGGGTGTGGTATCCCGTACAGATGACTACATGAATTTCACATGATTAATTGTGTTCCAAAAACACGTTTTCATGTGATCGCATGTGAAGTTAATGTGATAACGGTATATTGTCTGATATACCACACGCTATATTGTCTGATATAGCACGGGTGCAATATATTGTCTGATATACCACGGCTTTGAGCAAATCAGCATCCAGGACCCAAACTACCGGGTTTATAATATCCTATCAAATCACATGTTATTAGTCACATGTGCCGAATACAACAGGTATAGACCTTACAGTGGAATGCTTACTTACGAGCCCCTAACCAACAGTGCATTTTCAAAAAAATGCGGATAAGAATAAGAGATAAAAGTAATTAAACTGTTTGAGCTAGGGGGCAGTATTTTGAAGCTTGGATGAGATTTTCTGAACAGAACGCGCCAACCAAACGGAGCTTTATGGATATAAAGAGGGACTTTTTCAAACAAAAGGAACATTGATTGTCTTGCTTGGACACTTCGGATTGCCCTCAGCAGAAGATCTTCCAAAGGTAAGCGATTTATTTGAGCTCTTTTTATGTGTTTTGTGACACCCGCGCTGGTTTTATTATTATGCTAATGGTGGAAGTACACGGGGCGCTGTCCTCAGCCTTTTTGAAATCTGACAGTGCTGTGAGATTGCCAAGATTCTAAGCTTTTGAAGAGTGTGCAACACTATTTTTCATGAGTATTTCTGTAATTTGAATTTGGCGCTCTGCAATTTCACCGGATGTTGTAGAGGTGGGACGTCACCGTCCCACCGTGCGCAGAGAGGTTAACTTCTTAGGGAGCGGTGGGGCGCTAGCAAGTGTTTCATAGTCATCAAAAGCTCTGCTTCTTGGCAATATCACAGCGTTGTCAGATTTCAAAAAGGCTTTACGGCAAAAGCACCACATTTGATTGTTTGAGGGTAGCACCTAACATATTTTTCCCATTACCATGAATTCATAAGCCTTCACGGTTCACAGAAAACACAATCAATTACCTTTTGAAGAACTTCTGCTGAGGGCTTCCCAAGTGTCCAACGAAGACAATCCATGGTTCTTTTGTTAGAAAAAGTTATGTATTATATCCATAAATCTCAGTTTGGTTGGCGCGTTATAATGAGAAAATAGAGCCTCCAATCGTCCATTGAAACGTGAAGAGAACTCGTTCAACTTATACCTATAAACTTGTCAAAGAACAATCAAACGTAATTTTAAATGTATCCTTAGGAACACTTTTATGTATAAATAATATAATATTTCAACCGGAATATAAACTGGGCGATAAGAAAGGAAAAAACCAAAGAACGCGCCAGCCGGGAGCGCGCATTTACTTGTATTGACATCTGTGTGGACACTTCCTTATTCGTCTTCTTCTCTGCTCTAAAAGCATCTATAAGAATCAGAACACTTTCTCAAGACTGTTGACATCCAGAGGAAGCGATAGGTACTGCATTCATATGCCCTTATATGGGCATTTTCATAAGGGAGGGGTTCTAAATGAGGCAATCTGTCAAAACCACTTTTTCCAGGACAAATAGTCTGGGTAGCCATTTGAATAGATGTTCAGGAGTCTTATGGCTTGGGGGTAGAAGCTGTTTAGGGTCCTGTTGGTTCCAGACTTGGTGTATCGGTACCGCTTGCCATGCGATAGCAGAGAGAACAGTCTATGACTAGGGTGGCTGGAGTCTTTGACAATTTTTAGGGCCTTCCTCTGACACCGCCTGATATAGAGGTCCTGGGCTTTTCGCACTACACTGTGTAGTGCCTTGTGGTTGGAGGCCGAGCAGTTGCCATACCAGGCAGTGATGCATCCAGTCAGGATGCTCTCGATGGTGCAGCTGTAGAACCTTTTGAGGATCTAAGGACCCATGCCGAATCTTTTCAGTCTCCTTTAGGGGGAATAGGTTTTGTCGTGCCCACCTCATGACTGACTTGGTGTGCTTGGACCATGTTAGTTTGTTTGTGATGTGGACACCAAGGAACTTGAAGCTCTCAACCTGCTCCACTGCAGCCCCATCGATGAGTATGGGGGCATACTCGGTCCTCTTTTTCCTGTAGTCCACAATCATCTCCTTTGTCTTGATCACATTGAGGGAGAGGTTGTTGTCCTGGCACCACACTGTCTCGTTGTTGTCGGTGATCAGGCCTACCACTGTAGTGTCATCTGCAAATTTAATGATGGTGTTGGAGTCATGCCTGGCCTTGCAGTCATGAGTGAACAGGGAGTACATGAGGGGGCTGAGCACACACCTCTGAGGGGCCCCTCTGTTGAGGATCTGCGTGGCGGATGTGTTGTTACCTACACAATTGAAAGCATCCTGTCGGGCTGTATCACCTGGTACGGAAGCTCCACCAATCAGGCCTTTATGTTGTAGTGGCTTCTGTCTGGCCACTCTACCATAAAGGCCTGATTGGTGGAGTGCTGCACAGATGGTTGTCCAGTAAACTCCAAGCGGGCACATGACAGCCCACTTGGAGTTTGCCAAAAGGCACCTAAAGACTCTCAGACCATGAGAAACAAGATTCTCTGGTCTGATGAAACCAAGATTGAACTCTTTGGCATCATGTCTTGAGGAATCCTGGCACCATCCCTACGGTGAAGCATGGTGGTGGCAGAATCATGCTGTGAGGATGTTTTCAGTGGCATGGACTGGGTGACTAGTCAGAATAGAGTACAGAGAGATCCTTGATGAAAAGCTCTCAGGTCCTCTGGGCTGAAGGTTCACCTTCCAACAGGACAACGACCCTAACCACACAGCCAGGACAACACAGTAGTGGCTTCTGGACAAGTCTCTAAATGTCCTTGAGTGGCCCAGCCAGAGCCCGAACTTAAACCTGATCGAACATCCATGGAGAGACCTGAAAATAGCTGTGCAGCAATGCTCCCCATCCAACCTGATAGAGCTTGAGAGGATCCGCAGAGAGGAATGGGAGAAACTCCCCAAATGCAGGGGTGCTATACCCAAGAAGACTCAAGGCTGTAATCGCTGCCAAAGGTGCTTCAACAAAGTACTGAATAAAGGGTCTGTAATATTAACGTTTTTTATTTTGAATAAATAACAAAACAAACCTGTTTTTGCTTTGTCATTATGGGCTATTGTGTGTAGATTGATGAGGGGAAGAAACTATTCAATCAATTTTAGAATAGGCTGTAAACTAACACTGTTGGAAAATGTCTAGAAGTCTGAATACTTACCAAATGCACTGTATATACTGAACTTGTTGGAAAGGTGGCATCCTATGACGGTGCCACGTTGAAAGTCACTGAGCTCTTCAGTGAGGCCATTCTACTTCCAATGTTTGTCTTTGGAGATTGCCTTTGGAGGCTGCACATTTGTGATCATTGAAGACCAGCTTCACATACTCTCTTCAGGTGATCTTCACAACAGCCCATAAAATAGAGGAAGCTACTGGAGAACAGAGTGCTGTCTCCGACTGGCAGGTGCTCCGGAAACCAAGACTGACCTCGTCACGGTTCCGAGAGGTTTGCCATGTGAAAGGGCTGACATTCGCAGGCAATCTAGCTGAAAGGATCCTCAAAGGCACTGCACCAACAGCTGACATGAAGAGGGGATTGGAGTTAGAGATGGAAGCAGCCAGTGACTACTGCAAGATGCAGAATGTCAACTTCTCACCCTGTGGCCTCATCATACATTCTGATGTCCCTTGGCTTGCCTCTTCTCCTGATGGCCTGGTCTACGACCCTCTCGAGCATCCATCTTTTTAAGAACCCGAATGTAAAGGGTTATGTGGATTGCAAGTACGTTCAAATGCATAATGGTGAACCTTCCCTGAAGAGGCAGCATGCCTACTACTGGCAAATTCAAGTTCAGCTCTACATCACTGGTTTGGAGTGGTGTGACTGTTGCCTGTGCGCATGAGGACATTCTGGTCGAGAGAATACATAGTGGTGTTCTCACTAATTAGAGAGAAGGGTGAAGGGTACTACTTATAAACTCAGCAAAAAAAGAAACGTCCCTTTTTCAGTACACTGTCTTTTAAAGGTCATTCGTAAAAATCCAAATAACTTCACAGATCTTCATTGTAAAGGGTTAAAACACTGTTTCCCATGCGTATTCAATGAACCATAAACAATTAATGAAGATGCACCTGTGGAACGGTCGTTAAGACACTAACAGCTTACAGACGGTAGGCAATTAAGGTCACAGTTATGAAAACTTAGGACACTAAAGAGACCTTTCTACTGACTCTGAAAAACACCAAAAGAAAGATGCCCAGGGTCCCTGCTCATCTGCGTGAACGTGCCTTAGGCATTCTGCAAGGAGGCATGAGGACTGCAGATGTGGCCAGGGCAATAAATTGCAATGTCCGTACTGTGAGATGCCTAAGACAGCGCTACAGGGAGACAGGACAGACAGCTGATTGTCCTCGCAGTGGCAGACCACGTGTAACAACACCTGCAAAGGATTGGTACATCTGAACATCACACCTTCCGGACAGGTACAGGATGGCAACAACAACTGCCCGAGTTACACCATCAGTGCTCAGACTGTCCGCAATAGGCTGAGAGAGGCTGGACTGAGGGCTTGTAGGCCTGTTGTAAGGCATGTCCTCACCAGACATTACCGGCAACAACGTCGCCTATGGGCACAAACCCACCATCGTTGGATCAGACAGGACTGTCAAAAAGTGCTCTTCACTGACGAGTCGCGGTTTTGTCTCACCAGGGGTGGTGGTCGGATTTGCGTTTATCGTCGAAGGAATGAGCGGTACACCGAGGCCCCAGATGCAGTTGATGCTTCCCATCAGTGACATAGGGATCTCTGACTGATCTCTGATTGTTCAGTTTAATTCTGAAAATGTATCTCTCAATGTGGACTCTAAAATGGGCAATCTCTTGCGTTTGATGGACCTGTGCTGCTGGCATTTGGCTCTGTTTAGACGTAAAGGGTGGACGGTAGACCTTGCCTGGCACACAGTCATCAATCAGGAACCCCTTGTCTGCTATCACTGCCATGTCTTCAGTGAGCAAGCCAAACAGTCCTGATTTTTTGAATAGCTCATTGTTGCTGATGGAGCCAGCATACAATTCTGACACAAAAGTAACTGCTCCATGTGGGGCCATCCCAAGCAGGCCTGTCAAGGTGCAGTGTTCTTGTAATGAGAGTACTGTACATCTCACTGTGTAGAGGGAGACTGGCTGGCTGCTGGCATCTCAACTCGGTACAGTCAATGATGACTTTGGTGTCTGGATACCTACTGAACTCCTTCGGCAACGAGCCTTGACATCTTCCGAAGACATCCATATAGAGACAGACCCCAGGAGAATGTAAAGGTAGTTGGCCCATGTGACAACGATCCTTCTTACTGTCGAGAGATGGATGCCAAATCGGTCAGCGAGGTCCATCTCAGTTGACCCCAAGGACAAGTACATGAGGAAGAGGAACAGCTCATCCAGCATGGATAGGGCATGTCTCTGTAGGACAAATGCACAAATCACTAACAGATATTTACAGTAGGCTATAGCTTTTAGCTAAAGTGAAAAGTAACGTTGGTAAGACAATACAGTTAATCAGAAACAGAAGAACTTACTGAGTAGGTACATGGAAGTGTCACCTCCTCATTCCTCAGCTTGGCTCTCCTTGCTCATGTGACACGGACAATATTGGCAGTTGACGGTTCGATGAGAGACCAAAAGGCCATCAAATGGTCATGTGAGGCAAATCTACATGGGAAGAAACATTGATAGGAGTTATTTACTCACAGGTCTAACATTGAATGTAGTACCATAAATCTAAGACAGAATTGCTGGTAGCTAGGGAAAATGGTGCCAGAAAGCAAACAGTGTAAAGTGTATGATGTAACATTACTAAGCAGGGCTAGGTTTACCCACCTTGTGAAGGACTGGTTCTGTGCATCTGATCCCACAAATCGCTGCAGCCCAAAACAACTTCTCACAGTCAACTCTTCTACTTTGTTCCGTAGGTCCTCAATCGCTCAATGCATCTCTTCCCTCTCAATCAAAACCAGGTCAACATCAGCGGGCCCAGGCACTACACAGTAGTCGTGGTCATGGTAGCTATCCATCTTTTCATCCTCTCCATCTTCAACATGGTTGTCCTCTACACATCCAGTCCTTGGTCTCTCCCTTCTTTCCCAAACACTTGCTCTTGCTTGGACATGGTAGTTATTCCCCTGGAATAGCAAAGGTACTGCTCCCTTCTTCAGACGTCAAAGCCCACTAGAAGGTTAAATGAAATACCACACACCTTGGAGTGACTTGTGACGGTGAAGTTTTCCCTGCATATATTGATGACCCAATTTGCTCTTAGCTCAGTATCACTGGGAAATGAGTGAAAACTCCACTCAACGAGGAGTATTTCTCTGAGGAGGTACACAACGGAACGGAGCAATATTCCGTGGAGCTGACCTCTCGCCTCAGAAACTTGATGTTGCTCTTCTTAATTTCCTAACTTTCAATAAAGATGCCGCACCAACTAATAACGTTATCTAGGTACTGGTAGCTAACGTTTGCTAGCTAAAGAGACAAAAAGACACAGAACACAATAATCGAATTACAAAAATCACTAACTGAACGGATAAACACAATTTAGCTAATGTTACATGTATGATCTGTGTGGTAATATTATTCATATCTCAGAGCAATTTACATTGCTAGTTATAGCCTAATGTTAGCTAGCTAGCTAACATTGAACCTGGTTGGTTAGCTACCTGCAGATTCATGCAGGGTAGTAACGTTATGAGTTGGGATAATGGTTCATTGTTTAGCTAGCTAGCTAGCTAGCTACATGTCTAAACAAAAGACTCCACTATGCAAGTAACCATTTCAATAGAATGTTCATGATGTCACTGCGACAACTGTCGATAGACGTAGCTGGTAAATTTGCTCTAGCTATCTACTCCGATTTAAGAGCACTCGTCTGAGTGTGCCAGAGCCCAGAATAACTGACCAATTCACGAACGCTCAACACCCGTTGAATATGGCCTTTGTCAGTAAACGTTGGAAAAAAGGCGTAATGAAATTGCTTCCAGCAGCACAGTTGCAGTCACCAACACTGGATTACATAAAAACAGCCTAACCAGCTCTGCTAGGGCGAGTAAAATGGTCAGAGCGAGCTGTTCCCTCATATGTGTCTGGAAGTAGCTAGCAACCCAGCTAACATTAGCCACCCATAGTATAAACCAGCCTTTAGTCTTGAAATCTTTGATTGTTTAGTACATGGCCTCACATGTGAATCTTTAACCTCTCTGGGCTAGGGGGCAGTATCCTGAATTTCGGCTGTCTGACGTGCCCAAAGTAAACTGCCTGTTACTCAGGCCCAGAAACTAGGATATGCATAGTATTGGTAGTATTGGATAGAAAACAGTCAGAATTTTCTAAAACTGTGAGTATAACATAACTGATATGGCAGGTGAAAACCAGAGGATAATCCATCCAGATTTTTTTTCTTTTGGGTCACAGTCTTCCCATTGACTTCCTATTGACTATACAGGGAATTAGCTCCCAGATTGCAGTTCCTATGGCTTCCACTAGATGTCAACAGTCTTTAGACATGGTTTCAGGCTTGTTTTTTGAAAAACGAACAAGAAATTGTAGTCTTTCCAGGTGGCTCATGAAAAGAACACTACTATTTTGGCACGTGTGAATGAGTGTGCGCTCTTCGTTATTTCTCTTCCCCAGAGGAAGATCTTCAAAGGTAAGTGATTTATTTCATCGCTATTTTTAAATTTGTAATGCCTGTGCTGGTTTGAATAATATGTTGGAAGTGGGGTGCTGTCCTCAGACAATTGAATGTTCTGCTTTCGCCGTAAAGCCTATTGTAAATCCAACAACACGGTTCGATTACCAAGATTCTACGCTTTTGAAGGGTGTACAACAATTGTATTTTTATGAATGTTTAATATTACTATTTTTGAAATTTGAATTTGGCGCAATTTCACCAGATGTTGTCAAATCGATCCCGGTAACAGGATCCAATCCGTCAGAGGTTAAAGAGTTGGGTGGGGCTAAAGCTTAAGAGCGCATGAAAGATTCTGAAGACAAAGAAGAGCTCTCCAATATGCGTACCAAAACATTCAAGGGCCATTTTTCAAAAGTGAAAGTTTAGCAACTTTGAAAGCATGATTACTTTCCCATTGTTCCTCAACTGTAGTGTATGATATACCATTTTATAGTTCTGAGTCTCTACTTTTATCCAATGCAAAAAAACACCATGTTACAAATGCACTGAGGCTTGTTGTGTAATTAAACTGAACGTCTTTACTTTACTTCAGACTCAAAAACTCGCTCATCCAATCCTCTCCGTTCACATACAACGTTCCTGATATGTTCTTAAAGCAACAGTATTCAATACTCAACTGAACTATGACATAACACACACCCCAACCCTCCCCGCTCTAGTTCACATGGCTACTCAATCGTGGCTTAAAGACTATGACCCGTTGGGGTCTCCCAGTGTTCAGAGGTGTTGCTGGTGGCAGGGGAACTACAAGCATTTGAGGCCTGACTGGTGGAAGGGCCCTGAACTAAGCCTGGTGTTGTGGTGGAGGTACATGAGCCCATTGACCTTGCTTCTGTCCATGATGAGTTGTGGACAGACAGGTAAGAAAAGGATCCCCCACAGGCAAATGGACCTTTCTGAGGTGATTTGCATGCCAGCGAGATCCGTCCTCGTGGTGGGAATGTTGCAGAATGTTGCAGTCCTGGGCCTTCAGGCTTGGTTGTTTCACTCTGTGAGACGTGTCATAATGTTGTTTCATCCATTGCTGTGCCGCTCCAACATAGGCTTGCCTTGCTGCAGCAGGCTTGTTCATTGTTTTGGGAAGAGGCAGTCCAAAGGGATTTTCAGTTCCCTGCCAATTCCCTCATCAGGGAGGCAGGATAATTCCCTCATCAGGGAGGCAGGAGACAACCTTTTGATATGGCTCTGTGCCTTAACACTACTCAGGGCTACCAAGCACTCCCAGTTGTGGAGTGCTTGGTAGCCCTGAGTAGTGTTAAGGCACAGAGCCATATCAAAAGGTTGTCCCTCAGCCAAGTAGGCCCTTATTCCTTCCTTCAGGGTCCTGTTCAAGCATTCCACCCCCCCCGTTTGCTTGAGGGTGGTACACAGCCATCCGGATGTGCTTGATGGATTGCTTTTCAAGGTACACAGACAGATCATTCAAAACAAACTGGGGACATTGTCTGTCGTAATTGTCCTGGGCAACCCCCACTGACAGAACAGCTTATCCGGTGTTTGGATGATCATCTGTGAGGTGGTAGAGGACAACGGCTTCTGCCCATTTTGAATGCAAGTCATGCATGACAGGTAGGTATTTTGTGTGTGCTGGGGTCCCGTGCAACTCTCTACAGATATCCACCCAGTTGTCGTCGTCCCCCTCTTTTGCCATGCACACCATCGATGCAGGTGAGATCGCCCTAGACAGCAAGTCAGCCACAACATTGTGGCGTCCCGGGGGGAACTCAAGATCAAAACTGTACTGGTTCATAAGGTCTGCCCATCTGAAAAGCCGTAGAGGCTTGGGTCCGGTGCCCTGTGTGGCCAGCAATGATGTGAGGGCTTGATGATCTATGCGGAGTTTGAATGGTCTGCCGTACAAATGCCAGCGCTCGATGTGAGCTGCACCTTGAGCTCCTGCACAGCATCCCTACAGTCCTGAGTCCATGTCTTGTCGGGGCGGCATGTAGCCTAGTGGTTAGAGTGTTGGGCCAGTAACCAAAAAGGTTGCTAGATCGAATCCCCGAGCTGACAAGGTAAAAATCTGTCATTCTGCCCCTGAACAAGGCAGTTAACTCAATGTTCCTAGGCTGTCATTGTAAATAAGAACTTGTTCTTAACTGACCTGCCTGGTTAAAAAAAAAATATATATATATATATGTCTATGGTGCATCTTTTTTCAGAGGCCGTTGAAAAGGAGCGGTTGTTTCACCCCAGTTTGGAAGAAGCTGTTAGTAGTATGTTGCCATGCCATGACGCCAGCTGTGCTGCAGACTGATGCTCAGCAAGGTGAAAATGGCATCCACATGGGACAGGATGGGGGTGATGCCCTGGCTGGAGAGCCTGTATCCAAGGAACTCAACGTCTGACACCCTGAACACACACTTTGCAGTTTTGAGTCTTGCCCCGTTCTCGAAGAGCTGACGAAACACCTGCTGCAAGCAAGAATCGTGCTATGTCTGTGATGCACCGTGCACCACAATGTCATCCATATAGATTGACACTCCAGAGCCATAATCTTCTGGAAACAGCTGGGCGCGGAGCTGAGTCCGAATAGCATGCGTTTCTACCTGAACAACCCTGTGTGTTATGAAAGCAGTGAGAACACGACTCTCATGTGCCAGTGGAACCTGGTGGTATCACTGCCTCAGGTCTAGTTTTCTGAATACCGTGGACCCATAAAAATAGGTTGTGAGCTCCTCAGTGGTTGTTAGCGGGTACTTGTCAGGAATCATCGCTTTGTTCACAGCCCTGTGGTCCATGCAGATCCGAAGATATAAATTTTTCTTGGGCACATCGACCAGGTTTAACCTCTAGGGGATCAGTGCACAACTTGACCGTTTTGGAGAGCCTGGCGTGCCCAAAGTAAAATGCCTCCCATTCAGGCCCAGAAAATAGGATATGCACATAATTAGTACTATTGGATAGGAAACACTCTTAAGTTTCTAAAACCGTTAAAAATCATGTCTGTGAGTGTTACGCACGCCTCTTGGAGGAGGGAACGCAACTCCCTGCTGCTCTAAATTCCCCGCGGAGTGAAAGAGGTATGGGACTGTAGGTGCGAGTAAGGATGACAAAAGCAGTAAGCGGTACCGTTAACAAGGTATTTATTCCGTCACACGGTAATTTTGGGGAAAAGGGGCTGAACGGATCCAAAGCAGAGAAAGTAAAAATCAAAGCCCCCTCTCCTACCTTACCTGCCTACCCACAACTTACCTAACTTAGCACCACCTGGTGCACTAACCAAAATACAGGGGGTGGTCCGTCCAGGTCTTACCTAGTGTGCATAGACAGTAAAATACTACGGGTTATGTATGCCCGCAGGCCTCTTGCCTAAAGCACTCCCTAGGTGCCTTCCCCTTCCCCCCTGGGAACAAACACAGAAAAATACAAACAATTTCAAATAATCAATACGGACCTTTGGATAGAAACACACCAGCAGGACCGGTTACAAAATACTACCAAAATAACCTGTCTGAGCAACAACTATCAGCTCTATCAGAAAACAATCAACACTCGGGTTTCACCAAACAAACGCTTCATCTTTAGCCATAAACCTCATCAATCAGTCTCCTTCTCTCAGCCTTCTCCCTTCTGAGCAACAGAACACTGGCTTATATAGCTGGAGAAGGTGTCTAATGGGATACAGCTGTATCCTGACGAGGGGGCGGGGTCAGCTCCAATTAGTAATGGGGNTTCCTTTCCTATTGTTCGGTTTAAATATTATAGTAAATATACGTAAAAGTGTACCTAAGGATACAATAAAAATGATGTTTGATTTGTTTAGACAAAGTTGATAGGTACAATTTGAACGCGTTCTCTTCACGGTTCAATGGGCGACTCGACGGTGGATTTTCTGAACATAACGCGCCAACCAAACGGAGACTTATGGATATAATAAATGACTTTTTCTAACAAAAGAACCATTGTATGTCTTCCTTGGACACTTGGGATGCCCTCAGCAGAAGTTCTTCGAAAGGTTGGATAGGAATAGGAAACGGTTGGATAGGAAACACTCTGAATTTTGTAAAACTGTTAACATTTGTCTGTGAGTAAAACAGAACGGATATGGCAGGCAAAACCCCGAGGAATTTCTGTCCTGGAAAAAGTGGTTTTCACAGAGTGCCTCATTTGGAACCCCTCCCTCATGAAAATGCCCATATAAGGGCATATGAATGCAGTACCTATCGCTTCCTCTGGATGTCAACAGTCTCGAGAAAGTGATTTGATTCTGTTCAGATGAAATAGAGCAGAGAAGAAGAGGAAATCAGGAAGTGTCTCTTTGGAACTCTATAGGACTGGACGCACGCTCTCGGGAAGCGCGCACTGTGTTTTTTACCGTCTTTAGAGCTCAGTTTATATTCCGGTTGATTTATTATAGTACATATACGTAAAAGTGTTCCTAAGGATACATTTAAAATGATGTTTGATTGTTCTTGGACAAGTTTATAGGTATAAGTTGAACGAGTTCTAGTCACGTTTCAATGGAGGTGTGGACGCTGTAGTTTCTGATTATAACGCGCAAACCAAATGGAGATTTATGGATAAAATACATGACTTTTTCTAACAAAAGAACCATGGATTGTCTTCGTTGGACACTTAGGAAGACCTCAGCAGATGTTTTTCAACAGGTAATTGATTTGTTTTCGCTGTGAAATGTGTTATGTGTGTGCCAAGCTGGCTAATGAATTCATGGCTATGGGAAAAGTATGTGAGGTGCTACCCTCAAACAATCAAATGTTGTGCTTTCGCCGTGAAGCCTTTTTGAAATCTGACAACGCTGTGATATTGCCAAGAAACAGAGCTTTTGATGAGTATGGAACACTTGTATATTGGTGGATGTTTAATAATTCAACTTTTGGATTTTGAATTTGGCGCCTTGCATTTCACCTGGTAGTGTCGGGGGTGGGGCGCTAGCGCCCCAGTGATCCCTGAGAGGTTAAGACCCATGGTGAGGCGTCAATGGGCTTAATGATGTCATCCTCCAGGAGGTTGTCAAGTCCCTTGTCAAAGGGTCAGCGGAACCCTCTGCAATGGCTGGATTACTGTCTTGACCTCTTTGTTGACTGGCCGATGGATGAATCTACTGAGGTGACCTAGCCCCTCAAACAGTTGTGAGTACTCAAAGGCACTGGTCTAGGCAAGTGCTGCACATGTGCACAGCTTGAACCGTAGGGCATGAAATAAGTCCAGTCCGAGGATGTTAGCGGCATCTGTTGCAACGTAGAACTGGGTGGCCGGTGTGGTTTTGTTGTAACAGACTGGCAGTGAGACAGTCCCAATGATTGAGATCGGTGTGTGGTTTTAGCTGTAGAGGGAAACTGATGGTATCTGCAGTGGCACATGTGAGAAGAAATAGTCATAAGTGGCTTCGTTCAAAAGTGACAATTTTGCTACATTGTCAATCACCAGTGAGGTTTTAACACCCTCAATGTAGCAGTCACATTGATTGAACACAAATGAGTCATCACGTACAGAGTTAATGGAGACCTGTGAACTTCGACATGCATCTGCTAGATGCTGTCCTGCCACTGCAGAACGACAACAACGAGCAAAAGTATTGTATTTGTTTCAGTTCTTGCAGTGTTGCCCCTTTGCTGAGAGTATGTAGATGCTATTGTAGCATGCCCACTGGAGCTACAATTTGAACAACGTCGGCCCCCAGTGGTTTCCTGCACATTTTTCACTGGTGCCTCAGCCAGTGTGTGAAGCCCCACCCAATGAAATGCCCTCTGTAGTAAATATAGGTCAGTGAGAGCAACTTCCATTTGTTTTCCAATAGTAAGTGCTTTCTCCAGTGTCAGATCATCGGTCTCTAACAACAATTTCTCCCTCAGTGGAGCACATTGTTTTTACAATTAACTGATCATGTACAAATTCGTTTTGTGTGGTCCGAATCTGCATGGTCCCAATAACTCTGTCAAGGAGGAGACAAACTGTGCTACGGACTCACCCAGCAGTTGAGGTCTTTGTCTGAAGAGAAAACAATGAATGATCACACTACGTGAGCTACTTTAGTAGTGTTCGAGAGCTTGGACCGCCAATGTAAACTTGTTATCCACTGGCTGTAGAGTGGAGAAGACACGTTGTCCCTCAGCGCTGAGACAGTGGAGTAGAATCACCCGTTTTCGTGCGTCGGCAGCTCAATGCAGATTGATAGCTACCATATACAACTGAAAGGATTTAAACCAGCCATTCCATGGAACATGTGGATCTCCAGGGAGAAATGGAGATGGTGGAGGTAAGCTAAACTCGGCCATCCTCGTCGCCAACTGTTACAAATGCACGGAGGGTTGTTGTGCAATTAAACTGAACATCTTTACTTCAGATCAACATGTTAATAAAAACTAGTGCAGTACTGGTAGTAGATTTGATAGGAACACATTTTCAGCATGTTACAACTGTGAACCATAGTTATGCACAGTTTTCCAGAAGCAAGTTCTAAATAATGTTTGACGCAATTGGTATGTAATAACTTGTGCAGTACTGGTAGTAGAGATGGGAATACTATGAAACAGTTTTCAGCATGTTGCATCTGTGAAATATAGTTATACACAGTTTTCCTGAAAAAAGGTCTAACATCTTGTTTGAAGCGATTTGTTAACTATTTAGGGAGCGGCAGCCGAGGTGTCGGTTTTGGAGAGTCTGGCGTGCCCAAAGTAAAATACCTGCCACTCAGGCCCAGAAACTAGGATATGCACATAATTAGTACTATTGGATAGGAAACACTCTTAAGTTTCTAAAACCGTTAAAATAATGTCTGTGAGTATAACAGAACTGATATAGCAGGCGAAAATCCATCCGGATTTGCAGTTTTTTTTTTAGATTACCTTTTTCTCCTGGCTGCCTATGGGATTTGCTGTTATCTAGGACTTAGACTGCAGTACCTATGGCTTCCACTGGATGTCAACAGTCTTTAGACAGGGTTTCAAGACGTTAGGTTGAATTAGAAGCGAATAGAAGAAAAATTTAGAAGTGGACCCCGGAACTCAATAGAATGACTTGTGCGTTCACATTCTCGCGCGCTCTTTGGTTTTTTCCTTTCCTATCGTTCGGTTTAAATATTATAGTAAATATACATAAAAGTGTACCTAAGGATACAATAAAAATGATGTTTGATTTGTTTAGACAAAGTTGATAGGTATAATTTGAACGCGTTCTCTTCACGGTTCAATGGGCGACTCGACGGTGGATTTTCTGAACATAACGCGCCAACCAAACAGAGATTTATGGATATAATAAATGACTTTTTCTAACAAAAGAACCATTGTATGTCTTCCTTGGACACTTGGGATGCCCTCAGCAGAAGTTCTTCGAAAGGTAAGGGATTTATTTTAGCTCTTATATGGGTTTTGTGTGACCCGCGCTGGATATGAATTTATGCTAATGCGTAAATTAGAGGTGCTATCCTCAAACAATCAAATGTTGTGCTTTCGCCGTAAAGCCTTTTTGAAATCTGACAACGCTGTGATATTGCCAGAGCTTTGATGACTATGCAACACTTGTATATTGATGAATGTTTAATAATTCAACTTTTGGATTTTGAATTTGGAGCCTTACATTTCACCGGGTAGTGTCGGGCCCGCTAGCGCGCCGTTTATCCCTAATACAAAACTCACTCATCCAATCCTCACACCTCCGTGCCTGATACATTCTTAAAGAAACAGTATTCAATATTCAACTGAGCTACGACACAATATTACTGAACACAACAAGACCGAATTGAGCCGGTCAGAAACATATTCTGTTCTTCTGAAGTACATTTTCTTCATATCATGTTTCTTTAGACCTACCATGGGCTGTGGCGGTCATGAAATTTTCTCAGCCGGTGATTGTCAAGCAAATAACTGCCCATCTCACGGTACTTGACCCTTATTTAACAACCACATTTAGCATCTCCTGGCTTCCACTCATAGCCTACAAGCCACTGATGCAGACCTTTGAAACATCTACATTTTAAAAAAGTAATACATCCATGTAATATAGCCTACACAATCACCATAAATACATTATTCATTTTAAAAACTTCTCATTTCAAAAGTTGTCCTTATGTTAGGCCCTGATTTGCATAGAATTCAGTGGCCTTATTTTATATTATTTTATTGTATGAATAATACAATTGGACATAGAAATAGAAAGGATATTTTTTCCAAATGATTTGAGGGAGTGCACACCTGCGGCTATTCTGTGTTAGCGGTTAACGTCTCAGGGAGTGGTGGGTCGCTAGCGACACTACCAGGTGAAATGCAAGACAAAATTCCAAAATTGAATTATTAAACATGCACCAATATACAAGTGTTCCATACTCATCAAAAGCTCTGCTTCTTGGCAATATCATAGCTTTGTCGGATTTCAAAAAGGCTTTACGGCGAAAGCACTACATTTGATTGTGTGAGGCTAGCACCTCACATATTTTCCATAACCATACCAGCGCGGTCGATAGAAAATGCAATTCACAGGGAAAACCTGTGCCTTACCTTTTGTAGAACGTCTGCAGAGGGCTTCCTAAGTGTCCAACGAAGACAATCCATGGGTATTTGGTTAGAAAAAGTAATTTATTATATCCTTAAATCTCCTTTTGGTTGGCGCTTTGTGTTCAGAAAATCCAATGTGACGAGAACGCGTTCAACTATACCTATAAACTTTCCCTCAACAAAACAAAAANGTGGACCGCTCAGCAAAATGTGCGTTCAAAAACGTGCAACTGAAAAAGAGGTCCCTCGGCTAGAACTTCTCTCAATAGAACGCATTAGTTCCGATTTCCATTAAACTTTGCCTATACACTGCTGACATCTAGTGGAATCAGTAGGTACTACATCCAGGGTCCTGGTATAAAGACTTTTTTATAGGCAGTGCCTCAAAGTGAGCTATAAGCCAAAAGGAATGACATTTCCGGATGGAAAAATCTCTGTTTTTTTGCCTGCCAAATGACTTCTCTTACACTCACAGACCAAATGATAACACTTGGAAACCTCAGAGTGTTTCCTATCCAATAGTACTAATTATGTCCATATCTTAGTTTCTGAGCCTGGGTGGCAAGCATTTTACTTTGGGCACGCCAGACTCTCCAAAACCGACCCCTCAGCTGCCGCTCCCCAACAAGTTAACAAAGAAACAGGTACTCCTATATGCTTAATTTAGAAGTATTTGTGTAACTTAAGTTGTGATACAAATGTTGGGCTACATGTTTTGATTTTTAATACATTCTAAGGCGACTGTTATGATGATTTGAAAAGTCGTATGAAATGCATGAGCTCTGCCTTTGTTTTTTGCGCATTCTGTACACACTTCATCAGTCTCTCATTCACAATTTGACAAGCACTTGATAATGCCTTGATTTTCCCGGATGCTTTGTGTGGCCGTAAAGCCCCCTAAAACGGCCAGTGGCCGTTGTGCCCTTGGTCTGAATCTAATAATTATAAAGCCCTTCTTCCGCCTGTGTGCCGAAGCACCTCTCACTCACATGGCTCTCCAAAAAAACACCTTTTCAAATTTTGCTGCATAAGACCGAATCGAGACGGTCGGTCACATTTATATACACTGTTTCCAGGTGAAAGCTTATTGATGTCACTTGTTAAATCCACTTCAATCAGTGTAGATGAAGGGGAGGAGACAGGCTAAAGAAGGATTTTTAAGTCTTGAGACAATTGAGACATTGATGATTTATGTGTACCATTCAGAGGGTGAATGGGCAAGTCAAAAGATTGAATTGCTTTTGAACGGGTTATGGTAGATGCTAGGCACACCAGTTTGTGTCAAGAACTGCACCGCTGCTGGGTTCTTCATGCTCAACAGTTTCCCATCTGTATCAAGAATGGTCTACCACCCAAAGAACATCCAGCCAACTTGGGACGCATTAGAGTCAACATGCAACAGCATCCCTCTGAAATGCTTTTGACAACTTGTAGAGTCCATGCCCTGACAAATTGAGGCTTTTCTGAGGGCAAAGGGGGGCGGGGGGTGCAACTCAATATTAGGAAGGTGTTCCTAATGTTTGGTATACTCAGTGTAAGTAGTGAAAAGAACAGGTCCTACTATCAACCCCTGCGGAACCCCTTTATGTACTTTATCTACAGTACCAGTCAAAAGTTTGGACACACCTACTCATTCAAGGGTTTACTTTATTTGTACTATTTTCTATATTATGGAATACTAGTGAAGACATCAAAACTATGAAATAACACATATGGGATCATGTAGTAACCAAAAAAGTGTTAAACACATCAAAATATGTTAGATTTTTGATTCTTCAAAGTAGCCACCCAGCCTTCATGACGGTTTTGCACATTCTTGGCATTCTCTCAACCAGCTTCATGAGGTATACTTTTCCAACAGTTTAAAGGAGTTCCCACATATACTGAACACTTGTTGGCTGCTTTTCCTTCACTCTGCGGTCCAAGTCATCCCAAACCATCTCAATTGGGTTGAGGTTGTGTGGTTTGTGGAGGCCAGGTCATCTGATGCAGCACTCCATCACTCTCCTTCATGGTCAAATAGTCCTTGCACAGCCTGGAGTTGTGTTGGGTCATTGTCCAGTTGAAAACAAATGATAGTCCCACTCAGCGCAAACCAGATGGGATGGTGTATCGTGTGCCACTAATTTCGACCCAAAGATGGATGGTTGGAACATTTACATTTGAGTAATTTAGCAGATTCTGTTATCCAGAGTGTCGTACAGTTAGTGCGTTCATCCTCCAATGACACAACTCACTAAACTTTGCAAAATGTTGCCTAGTCAATTTTCTAGGCCTGCAAACTGTGGAAGATATGGCAGGTATTGTAATTCTATGCAGCTGCCAACCATGCTTTAAACAGTCTTTTAGTGTTGAACAGTGTGCCTATCAATACATTACATAACCCCAATCATACTGTTGAGCTATTTAACAGCCAACCCATTTAGTGCTCTCTATCAAACACTTGATTATGACACTTAGGCTAGTAGTCCATGAACGCAACGCAAGCCTTGTAAGTGGCTTTGACCACTGAGACAAATTAGACATTTTTGAATCTTCAACATGCTTCACTTACATTAAATTCAGGGCATTAGGTTCTTATTACTGCACAAAAGTGCTGCACAGCGTTTTGTGTGTACAATCCGTTTCAATGCCATCGTGTCCCATGCCATATCTTTATCGTTCCAATCTGGCAGGTTGACAGAGGTGAAGTCACAACAGCAAGCAAGGCCATGTAGGTCCAAATTTCAGACCAGCTTACAGCCAAGTCAACAGGCCCCTGAACAGCTGTGTTGTTCTGGCGGTGGAGGGATTCTCAGCATTTACTTGTTTTTGTCTCGGCTGCATCTGAAATGGCACCCTTTTCCCTATATAGTGTACTACTTTTGAGGGAATGCAGATATTGAGGTCCGCCCTTAGTCCATTAGGCCTACATTGTCAACATTCTGGTAGGCTATAGCCTACATTTTAAAGTAACTGACCAGTGAAAATCTCACTTTTAGAAGTTCATATTCTGTTAACTCATATCCCCAAAAAATTGTTGGCTCGTATTTGTGGCCAAAGCATACATTGAAGAAAAAACACTTAAAAAAACCCACTTCAAACTTGTATCTCAAACACAGTTTCAAAAATACTTGTTATTTCCACATATAATCTCCATGAAGAGAATGAGCTAGCCAATCAGCAATCTATAGGGGGATGAGCTGGCCAATCAGTTGTCAACTCGCATGAATATGTTTAATGACCGGTATGCACCTTCAACATTCTGTTGTTGGGTTACGCCCACACCATTCTAACACATAGGTCAGCTTTTTAACATACTTAATTACTATTTTTTGGAAGTAAAACTATTTCACTCATATTGTAAGCGTGGGCAGTTACTTTAAGTAATTCTCAGTAGCTGTATTTTGTTGATTGGACACTGTATGTGCTTCCCAAATGGCACCCTATTCCCATTATAGTGCCCATACTTTTCACCAGAGCCCTATGACTCTGGTCAAAAGTAGTGCGTTCACTATGTAGGGAACAGGATGCCATTTGGGACGCACAACGGGGATAGGGTTTAGATAGAAATATATTAAGAGACACTTCATACCTCCGGTATGATATAAGTCCATGTTTTTTGTCATAGTGCTGCAGACAGAGGTGTTAGGTCACTGTCATTGCTGACATCAGGGAAGATTATTGTGGACAACATACACACATTTACAGCCAGCCTATAAAAGGGACGTTGGAGAGGCTGCTGACTCAGAGACATAATTCAGTTGCCTTGGCTTTGACATGCTGAACTGGGAACATTCACTTGTGCTGATACTGTATACCGGTAGTCATTAAGGTACCTAGATATCACCTGACATTGAGTTACTTAGCATTTGTTCTGCATATTCAAAAACCGGGAAAGCTAGAAAACAGGAACTAGAGACAGAAAGGAGCACAGGGTTTTTCTAGTTCCTGTTTTCTAGAATGTTCCCAGCTGGTAATGTAGGCTTGATGAAACAAACCGAACTGGCAACATACAAACAGAGAACACAGGTATAAATACACTGGGGATAATGAGGAAGATGGGCGACACCTGGAGTTGGGTGGAGACGAGCACAAAGACAGGTGAAACAGATCAGGGTGTGACAATACTATTTACCAGTTTTCATCTATATCTATATTTTTCTAAGCTGTCTATTTACCACCACAAACGTATGTGGGCACTAAGACCGCACTCAACGAGCTGTATAGGGGCATAGGCAAACAAGAAAATGCTCACCCAGAGGCGGCGATGCTAGTGGCCGGTGATTTTAATGCAGGAAAACTGAAATCCATTTTACCTAATTTCTACCAGCATGTCATCTGTGCAACTAGAGGCGAAAAAATTCTAGACCACCTTTACTCAACACACATTTGGGAAATCTGACCATAACTTTATCCTCCTGATTCCTGCTTACAAGCAAATACTCAAACAGGAAGTACCAGTGACGTGCGGTTTTGCTAGTACAGACTGGAATATGTTACGGTATTCATCCGCTGGCATTGAAGAGTTTACCACATGAGTCACCGGCTTCATTAATAAGCGTATCGATGACGTCATCCCCACAGTGACCGTACGTACATATCCCAACAAGAAGCTATGGATTACAGGCAATAGCCACACTGAGCTCAAGGCTAGAGCTACTGCCTTCAAGGAGAGGGACACTTATCCGGAAACTTGTAAGAAAATCTGCTACGCCCTCTGACAAACCATCAAACAGGCAAAGCATCAACACAGGATTAAGATCGAAACCTACTACACCGGCTCCGACGCTCGTCATATGTAGCAGGGCTTGCAAACTATCACAGAATACAAAGGGAAACCCATCCTCAAGCTGCCCAGTGACACAAACCTACTTCGATCCTCGCTTCGAGACAAGCAACACTGAACCATTCATGAGAACACCAGCTGTTCCGGATGACTGTGTTATCACACTCCGTAGCCGATGTGAGTAAGACCTTTAAACAGGCTAACATTCACAAGGCCGCAGGGACAGATGGATTACCGGCATGCGCTGACCAGCTGGCAAATGTCTTCACTGACATTTTCAACCTCTCCCTGACCCAGTGTGTAATATCTACATGTTTTAAGCAGACCACCATTGTTCCTATGCCTAAGAACGCCATGTTCACCCATGAATGTGTGGCAGCACACGACTCCAACACCTTAGAGGCAGCGCACGACTCCAACACCATCATTAAATTTGCCGACGACATGACAGTGGTAGGCCTGATCACCGACGATGATGATACAGCCTATAGTGAGGAGGTCAGATACCTGGCAGTGTGGTGCCAGGACAACAACCTCTCCCTCAACGTCAACAAGACAAAGGAGCTGACTACAGGAAACACGCCCCCATTCACTTCGACGGGGCTGTAGCGGAGCGGGTTGAGAACTTCAGGTTCCTCGGTGTCCAGATCACTAAGGACCTATCATGGTCCAAACACACCAACACAGTCCTGAAGAGGGCATGACAATGCCTCCCCCTCAGGAGGCTGAAAAGATTTGCCATGGGCCCTCAGACCCTCAAGGTTTTACAGCTGCACCATTGAGAGCATGTTAAGCTGGCTGCATCACTGCTTGGTATAGCAACTGCTTGGCATCCGACCGTGAGGCGCTACAGAGTGTAGTGCGTATGGCCCAGTACATCACTGGGGCCGAGGTCCCTGCCATCCAGGACCTCTATACCAGGCAGTGTCAGAGGAAGGACCCTAAAAATGGTCAAAGACTCCAGCCACCCATGTCATAGACTGTTCTCTCTGCTACGGCAAGCGATACTGGCGTGCCAAGTCTGAGACCAAAGGGCTCCTGGATAGCTTCTACCCCCAAGCCATAAGACTGCTGAACAGTTAATGAAATTGCTACCCATACTATTTGCATTGACCCCCTTTTGTTTGTTGCACTGCTCTTTGCTCATTCACTGGACTCTACCCACACACTCACACATACTACACTGACAATTCAACACACACATACACACACACACACACAGCAAAACAAACCGTTTTGTATTGCTATCCTTGTGGGGACCAAAGAATTGATTCACATCCAAAATCCTATTTTTCCTAACCCCTAAATCTAACCTTAACCCTTAACCTTAAGCTTAACCCTAAATTTAACCTTAACCCCAAACCCCAAAACAACACCTAAACTTAACTCCTAACCGTAACCCTAAACCTAACCTTAATGCTAACCCTAATTGTAACCCTAAACCTAAAATAGCTTTTTTCCTTGTGGGGACCGGCAAAATGTCAGCATTTTTAATATAGGACTTCTGGTAACACACATACACATACTCTACATACGCTCACATCCACAAAACACACATGCATGTTGATGCCACTGTTACGACTTCCGCCGAAGTCGGTCCCTCTCCGATGTCACCGGTTTTCTAGTCATCGCTGATCCACTTTTCATTTTTCCTTGTTTTACACACCTGGTTTCAATCCCACAATTACTTGTTCATTATTTAACCCTCTGTTCACCCATGTTTGTTTGTGAGTGATTGTTTTATTGTATTGCAGTCTGTATTTGTGGGCTTGGATATTTTTGACGTTTGTTATATTATTTGAGTAAAATTTGCTATATTTACTCATATCTGCTGTCCTGCGCCTGACTCCTCTACACCAGCAACACACAGATGCTTTACAGCCACACACACTAACAAATAGACACACTTTCACACTCTTCACATATGCTGCTGCTACTCTGTTTTTTATCCATCCTGATAGCCTAGTCACTTTTACCCCTACATGCATTAACATATTACCTCAATTACCTCAACTACCTCATGCCCCTGTACTGGTATTTCTTGTATATAGCCTTATTGTTGTTATTTTATTGTGTTACTATTTCCTTTTTTTAATTCAGCTCATGTCTCACTTTTATCTCTGCATTGTTGGGAAAGGGCTTGCAAGTAAGCATTTCATGGTAAATTATACAACTGTTGTATTGGGCGCATGTGACAAATTCAATTTTAATTGATATGTGTTTTAATTTGTGAACAGATTATTTTACTTTATTGCATTCACAAAATATGAAATACCCCTAACTGCACAATGTTTTTCTTAGTTAGAGATAATGACATTTTATGGTCCTAAAGACCATTTGCCAGGTTCTAATTTGGGCTCTGTTATGTGAACACAGCCACAAAAAATTGCTGCGTCATCCTACAGTATTGTTGTTCCCAGCCCCTCTGCAGCCCTGGCATTAATTATAGGCTAGTCTTGAGTGACTGCACACTTTTCTATGAGAGAATGTAGGGGCAAGGGAGGGACAGGGTGAAAAGAGACTGCACACTGCAATCTATGCTCCCATGTGATTTATTGGTGACAATGTTTCAACCACTCAGGTCTTCATCAGACCTCCATTGACAAAGAACAAACCGATATATAGGCATCATGTATATAGGCCTATATACACTACAAAAGTATGTGGACACCTCTTCAAATGAGTGGATTTGGCTATTTCAGCCACAATGTTTTTCTTGGTTAGAGATAATGACATTCTAATTTGGGCTCTGTTGTGTGAACACAACCACTAAAAATTGCTGCGTGGTGTATAGGTGTATAAAAACGAGCACACCGCCATGCAATCTCCATAGACAAACATTGGCTGTAGAATGGCCCGTCCTGAAGAGCTCAGTGACTGCCCCGGTCATCTGTAAGTGCTGTTGTTGTGAAGTGGAAATGTGTAGGAGCAACCACAGCTTAGCCGTGAAGTGGTAGACTACACAAGCTCACAGAACGGGAAGCTTGCTGAAGCGCATAGTGAGTAAAAATCGTCTGGCCTTGGTTGCAACACTCACTACCGAGTTCCAAACTGCCTTTGGAAGTAACGTCAGTACAATATAGCTGTTTCTTTGGAGCTTCATGAAATGGGTCCATACAAAAATGGTTTGTCGAGATGTGGAAGAACTTGACTGGCCTGCACAGTCCTGACCTCAACTCCATCGAACACCTTTGGGATGAATTGGAAACGCAGACTGCGAGCCAGGCCTAATCACCAAACACAAATGTCCAACCTCACTAATGCTCTTATGGCTGAATGGAAGCCAGTCCCCGCAGCAAAGTGGAGACCAACTCCATATTAATGCCCATGATTTTGGAATGAGATGTTCAACAAGCAGGTGTCCACATACTTTGTAGTTCTTTTATAGCCATGTAGTGAATAGCAAATTCATCTCTGGCACTCAGAAGACACTTTTTACTTCACAGTATCTGCATTGACTAATTGGGGCCAATTCGCACATCAATGAGATGTGATGGCTGAGTTGAGCTGTGATTGGCTGGATGGGATGGGGTAGCATATGGGATGGGGTAGAATATGGGATGGGGTAGAGGGGGAAGGGGAGGAGGGAGGTGTACCTGTTTTCTTTCAGTTTCCCTGCTGACTGGAATTGAGAGAGAGAGGGAAAGAGCGAGCGAGAGAAAGAGAGAGAGAGGGAGGGAGGGAGAGCAATAGAGAGAATCAAAACACAGCAGCTAAGCAGCCCAGCCAGCTAGCAGCAGCAGCTCCACTGCAGAGACAGACAGAGAAACTGGTATTATAGAGAAAAATCCTCCACCTCCTCCAGCAGAGTGCTGTGCCGCATTGGGCTGACCTTGCAGTTCACAGCCTCCCAGACGGAGCAGGAACACTACCTAAGGGGCAGGCAGCCTCAGAGCTTCACTAGGATTGGAACTGAAGGAGCAGTGGGAGAGAGAGCATGGACACTGCAAGGTCTATCCAGCATGAGATCACTTCTCTCAAAGGTACTCTCCTCTCTGTCTCCCTCATTTCCCCACAATCCCTTGCAGAGGAGTACCTCATCTTGGGATTCTGAGGAGAACGTTTTATCAAAGGATCTGTGCAGTCTAAATGGAGGAATACTGTCTCTCTCTATGCACCCCTTTCCCCTCTCTCTCTTTGCAATTGTTGAGAATCAAGGGAGAGAATGGCTTTTGTGTTCAAGCGTGACTGGATGGTATTGGTGATGGTGTAGTGGAGCTGCCCTCATGTTGTGTGTTTGTGTTCGCATATGTGTGATGGCGTGAATGCACCGGAGTGGTGCGTGGCGGGAACGTACCGCTGCTGCATGCGGCAGGCTAAGTGCATCTGTGCCATGCTTGGGTCTGCAGAGTGATGCTGCATCGTCGCAGCAATGCTACAAACCGACCAACCACGACTCTGCCCTTTGGCTGGAGATATCCATGCCTGCAGTGGGAGAGGGTCCAGAGCAACACTGGACAGGAAACATAAAATCAGACACCATTAAATTGTAAAAAAAAAAAAAGTGAATGTAGGGAAACAGGGTTCTTCTTCAGCTCAGTTGATTATGACTTCATCCACTGCAGTGTGTCATGGAGCAGCTCACTTCGTATTTTTTATTTTATTTCACCTTTATTTAACCAGGTAGGCAAGTTGAGAACAAGTTCTCATTTACAACTGCGACCTGGCCAAGATAAAGCAAAGCAGTTCGACACATACAACAACACAGTCACACATTGGAGTAAACAAACATACAGTCAATAATACAGTAGAAAAAAAACGAATCTATATACAATGTGTGCAAATGAGGTAAGATAAGGAACGTAAGGCAATAAATAGGCCATGGTGACGAAGTAATTACAATATAGCAATTTAACACTGGAATGGTAGATGTGCAGTAGATGACTGTGCAAAGTAGAAATACTGGGGTGCAAAGGAGCAAGATGAATAAATAAATATGGTAGGGGATGAGGTAGTTGGTTGGGCTATTTACAGATGGGCTATGTACTGGTGCAGTGATCTGTGAGCTGCTCTGACAGCTGGTGCTTAAAGCTAGTGAGGGAGATAAGTGTCTCCAGTTTCAGTGATTTTTGTAGTTCGTTCCAGTCATTGGCAGCAGAGAACTGGAAGGAAAGGCGGCCAAAGGAGGAATTGGCTTTGGGGGTGACCAGTGAGATATACCTGCTGGAGCGCGTGCTACGGGTGGGTGCTGCTATGGTTACCAGCGAGCTGAGAGAGCTGAGATAAGGTGGGGCTTTACCTAGCAGGGACTTGTAGATGACCTGGAGCCAGTGGGTCTGGCGACGAGTATGTAGCGAGGGCCAGACGACTAGAGTATAAAGGTCGCAGTGGTGGGTGGTATAAGGGGCTTTGGTGACAAAGCGAATGGCACTGTGATAGACTGCATCCAGTTGGCTGAGTAGAGTATTGGAAGCTGTTTTGTAGATGACATCGCCGAAGTCGAGGATCGGTAGGATAGTCAGTTTTACTAGGGCAAGTTTGGCGGCGTGAGTGAAGGAGGCTTTGTTGCGAAATAGAAAGCCTATTCTAGATTTGGTTTTGGATTGGAGATGTTTAATGTGAGTCTGGAAGGAGAGTTTACAGTCTAGCCAGACACCAAGTTATTTGTAGTTGTCCACATAATCTAGGTCAGAGCTGTCCAGGGTAGTGATGCTAGTCGGTCGGGTGGGTGCAGGCAGCGAATGGTTGAAAAGCATGCATTTGGTTTTACTAGCGTTTAAGAGCAGTTGGAGGCCATGGAAGGAGTGTTGTATGGCATTGAAGCTCATTTGGAGGTTAGTTAACACAGTGTCCAAGGAACGGCCAGAAGTATACAGAATGGTGTCGTCTGCATAGAGGTGGATCAGGGAATCACCCGCAGCAAGAGCGACATCATTGATATATACAGAGAAAAGAGTCGGCCCGAGAATTGAACCCTGTGGAACCCCCATAGAGACTGCCAGAGGTCCGGACAACAGGCCCTCCGATTTAACACACTGAACTCTGTCTGCAAAGTAGTTGGTGAAGTAGTTTTATCGATGGCGGTTATGATATCGTTTAGTACCTTGAGCGTGGCTGAGGTGCACACGTGACCAGCTCGGAAACCGGATTGCACAGCGGAGAAGGTACAGTGGGATTCAAAGTGGTCAGTGATCTACTGTTGTTTAGGATAGTTATCATTGTTTTAGTTTACTGTGGAGCCCCTAGGCCCACTCTACATGCCTCAGATTCCTCCTTTGTACAACCTCCCACACATGCGGTGACCTTACCCAGTATTACCAGCACCTCCAGAGATGCAACCACTCTTATCATCACTCGGTGCCTGGGCTTACCTCCACTGTACCCTCACCCCATCATACCCCTGTGAGACATTGATATTACGTTATATTCTTCAAGAATCAATGACTATATATAATTAATTTAAAGTAAAAAAATGGATATACCAATCCCAGATTGTCCCTTTAAGGGAGAGAGTGGAGATATGGGCTGAGTAGTAGCATTAAACTGAGCATGACACTAATACACATAAATCACCAGCCAAATAGCAGTACCTCCAGGAAATAGGCACAAATCCTGTCTAGGGAGGAGAAGTCTTTGAATAAATTAAGAGGCACTGCAAGGATCAATTCGAGACACAAACTCCCTAATGTACCCTTAAGACTGGGGTGGATGCCATTTACAAATTGCACAAATGTTATTTGTCACATGCTTCGTAAACAACAAGTGTAGACTAAGAGTGAAATGCTTACTTACGGGGCCCTTCCTAACAACGCAGAGAAGATGAGCTCCCGAGTGGCACAGCGGTCTAAGGCACTGCATCTCAGTGCTAGAAGTGTCACTACAGCCCCTGGTTTGATTCCAGACTGTATCACAACCGGACATAATTGGGAGTCCCGTAGGGCGGTGCACAATTGGCCCAGCGTTGTACAGGTTAGGGTTTGGCTGGGGTAGGCCGTCATTGTAATTACAGTTGAAGTTGGAAGTTTGCATACACTTAGGTTGAAGCCATTAAAAAACTTGTTTTTCAACCCCTCCACAAATTTATTGTTAACAAACTATAGTTTTAGCAAGTCGGTTAGGACATCTACTTTGTGCATGACACAAGTAATTTTTCCAACAATTGTTTACAGACAGATTATTACACTTATAATTCACTGTATCACAATTCCAGTGGGTCAGACGTTTACATACACTAAGTTGACTGTGCCTTTAAACAGCTTGGAAAATTCCAGAAAATGATGTCATGGCTTTAGAAGCTTCTGATAGGCTAATTGACATAATTTGAGTCAATTGGATGTGTACCTGTGGATGTATTTCAAGGCCTACTTTCAAACTCAGTGCTTATTTGCTTGACGTCATGGGAAAATCAAAACATATTAGCCAAGACCTCAGAAAAAAAATTGGAGACCTCAAAGTCTGGTTCATCCTTGGGAGCAATTTTTAAACGCCTGAACGTATCACGTTCATCTGTACAAACAATAGTACGCAAGTATAAACACCATGGGACCACGCAGCCGTCATACAGCTCAGGAAGGAGACGCATTCTGTGTCCTAGAGATGAACGTACTTTGGTGCGAATAGTGCAAATCAATCCCAGAACAACAGAAAAGGACCTTGTGAAGATGCTGGAGAAAACAGGTACAAAAGTATCTATATCCACAGAAAAACGAGTCCTATATCAACATAGTCCACTATATAGAGAACAGGGTGCCATTGGGTCGCTGTCAAAAGTTTTCCCAAGAGAAGAGACAAAAGCTTGCTGCCCGTTGGAGTTACTTAATATGTTTGACATTGATTGCTCAGTTGGTTCATTTGTAAGCATGTTTTCACCAAGGAGAGTTCAATACATGGCTGCTGGCCTGAGGGTCAGCTTTTTAAGATGTTATGTAGCCTATACAGTTAAGATTTTAAACCTGTATTACTCACCTAATATGTTTTATATTGGGGAAGTGTTCACATTCGTCATTGTGGGGGTGGGCATCACAGAAACCGAGTGTGCGTCTCCATTTGACACCCTATTTCCCATGGGGCCTGGTCAGAAGTAGTGCACTATATAGTAGTGTACTATATAGGGAATACGGTGACATTTCAGACACAATCTGGCTCTGATACATCTGAGTGCCAATTAGAATGGCATCAGATTCCTCTCAGCTTTGCCCCACTCATACATACATACACTCATACTCATACACTCAGGCCCAGCTCAGGGTCTTGACCTACATTCTCTGAGCTTAGTGCAGCTCTCTAATTAGCCTAGGTAACAGGCTTTTTAAGACCAGAATTTGTATGTGGGAGTCTTCTTTGCCATAGAAACTGTGGGAGGGGTACAGGAATTTAGGTTGAAGTTAACCCACTGTACCGCGGGCGCCGATTACTTGGATGTCGATTTAAGGCAGCCCCCCGCACCTCTCTGATTCAGAGGGGTTGGGTTAAATGCGGAAGACACATTTCAGTTGAATGCATTCAGTTGTACAACTGACTAGGTATCCCCCTTTTACTTTCCCTTTTTACAGGGTTGACAAATCAGTTGTTTACTAGATACAAAGGCTGTCATTATGTCACTGCATGGACAGACCACAAACTACTGTGACAGATGGTGAGATGCTGAACCAAGTGCATAAGGCCCGAAATGTCCAGATGAGGGAATGGGTACTTTAACAGGGCTTTTCCACTGCAGCAGTGGTGTCAGCACTGGTCTACCAAACACTGGTGCAAAGCCTGATCATGGAAATGCGGCGTAACCTTTTTTTTCTTCCTCGACGATTGCTCTCTGAGGTGATGCCACACTCCATTTACAGTAAACTAATCTGTTAGCCTGCAGAAACTCTTAACCTTTCACCTTTGTTGGGCCCCGCAATGCTTTGTCTATCCCAGTGGGTCTGGTGTGAAAACAAACTACCACTCCAGTGTCCAGTCTAGCCTCTATCAGTTTGAAAAAAAAACACAGTGGTGTAAAGTACTTAAGTAGTACTTTAAAGTATTTTTACCCAAGTAGTTTTTTGGGGTATGTGTAACGATGTGCGGGAAGCAAGTTCAGGGAGTGAGTGTTTCAATAAATAAACGCAACATAAAATAAAACAAGAAACACGAACAACGTACAGACTTAACACTGGAACAGAAACAATAACGCCTGGGGAAGGAACCGAAGGGAGCGACATATATAGGGAAGGTAATCAGGGAAGTGATGGAGTCCAGGTGAGTCTGATGACGCGCAAGTGCGCGTAACGATGGTGACAGGTGTGCGCCATAACGAGCAGCCTGGTGATCTAGAGGCCGGAGAGGGAGCACACGTGACAGTACCCGCTCCCCGACCAAAATGACGATCCCGGAGATCAGGAGCGGACCAGTACTCGTTACATTTTGAATGCGTAGTAAGACAGGAAAATTGTCAAGATAACACTTGGGCTTCCCTGCTGCCGGACTCACTAAACACAAATGCATATTTTGTAAATAATGTCAGAGTGTTGGAGTGTGTCCCTGGCTATCCGTAAGAAAATGGTGCCGACTGCTTTGCTTATTGTAAGGAATTTTATATGATTTTTACTTTTACTTTTGATACCTAACTATATTTTAGCAATTACATTTACTTTTGATAGTTAAGTATATTTAAACCCAAATACTTTTAGACTTTTACTCAAGTAGTATTTTACTGGCTGACTTTTACTTGAGTAACTTTCTATTAAGGTATCTATACTTTTACTCAAGTATGAGAATTTGATCGTTTTTTTCAGTGGTGGAAAAACTAACAGTGCAGTATGTTGTTTTTACATTTATCCCTTTTTGAAGCGCTTTGTTTTGTGGAAAATATTCATGCTGTCACGCCTGCTCCCGCTCCCCCTCTCTGGCACTCAAGGGAGCCAGGCTGCCCTTCATTATGCATACCTGTCACCATCGATACGCGCATCAGAGCTCATTGGACTCACCTGGACTTCTTCATTTTGTTGATTGCCCCCTCTATATCTGTCTGTTCCTCAGTTGGTTCCCTGTGTCAGCATTAATGTTGTTTTGTTCCCCCTGTCCAGACGCTGTTCTTGTTTTTGTTATAAGTCCGTTTTCCATTAAATGTTCACTCCCTGTACTTGCTTCTTGTCTCCAGCGTCGGTCCTCACACATGCTTGTGTTTTTCGACATGCGAGTTAATCAGGGTTGCATCCCAAATGCACTACTTTTCACCAGGACCCATAGAGCTCTTGTCAAAAGTAGTGCATTTCGTTGGGGCCCTGGTCAAAAATACTGCACTAGGGAATAGGGTGCCATTTGGGACATAGGCCATCAGTATCTAAGAGAGAGATCAAAGTATCTCAACAGGTGTCAGGGTCAGAGGGAGGAGAGGAAGAGGAAGAGGTCACAAAGTCAGGGCATTTGACCTGAAATTTGTCTTTTAAAGAGTGTGTTTCAGGAAGACCACTCCCTAGTAGTTTCAAGGGTCACTCTCAAACTCTCAAAGTGCTGACTATTCTGTTTCTGTCACGCCTGCTCGTGCTCTCCCTCTCTGGCGCTCGAGGGCGCCAGGCTGCCCTTCATTACACACACCTGTCACCATCATTACGCGCAGCAGCGCTCATTGGACTCACCTGGACTCCTTCCCTTTGTTGAATGCCCCGTCTATAATTGTCTGCTCCCCTGTTTGTTCCCTGTGTCAGCATTGGTGTCGTTATTTCGTCCCCTGTCCACGCGCTGGTCCTGTCCTGTTTCATGTTCGTTATCAATTAAATGTTCTCCCTGTACATGCTTCCTGTCTCCAGTGTCGATCCTCACAGAATGCTGACGCCAAAATTGGAAGCATCAGGAAGGCCTTGTTTTTTTGTTGGTGACGTTGGGTCCAGGTGCCGTCACCGAAGGAACCTGGGGTGCTTCAGCTAGCTCGTCGGGCTTTCATGCCCTAGCTGGATCGAGAGCTTTTTCTTGACCTGGTGGGTACTGTCACGCCTGCTCCCGCTCCCCCTCTCTGGCGCTCGAGGGTGCCAGTCTGCCCTTTATTACACACACCTGTCACCGTCATTACACGCAGCAGCGCTCATTGGATTCACCTGGACTCTTTCCCTTTGTTGAATGCCCCGTCTATAATTGTCTGCTCCCCCGTTTGTTCCCTGTGTCTGCATTAATGTCGTTATGTGTTCATGTCCAGACTCTGTTCCTGTCCTGTTTCATGTTTGTTGTCTATTAAATGTTCTCCCTGTACCTGCTTCCTGTCTCCAGCGTCGATCCTCACAGTTTAGAGAAAAGGGAGACTCTCAACCAAGTTCAGTAATACACAGAGAGTGAGTGCTGGTTTATTTGATTCAGAAAACAGGTACATGATACTTAAACCTGTGAGGAAAAACTCCAGGTTGTACTTAGCCTATGCATACTCCTGAGACGACCCTTTGTTGTTTCCCTGAGTGTAGGTGGGAGTAGTTATAATAGATAGCCGGTGTCTGGGCTTACAGAGACAATGGATGTGTTCCAAATGGCACCCTATTCCCTATGTAGGGCACTACTTTGACCAGGGTCCGTAGGCTCTGGTCAAAAGAAATGCATTATATAGGGAATAGGGTGTCATTCGGGACACAAACAATGGATGGGAATCCAGAGTGCTGAGAGGGCTACAGCCCTATAGAATGCTGTCATAAGTCTGTGGAGACCTGGGGTCATCAGCTGTCTCAGTTTCTTCTCCAGAGGTCATGCCAATGGCACCCTGTTCCCTACATAGTGTACTACTTTTGACCAGAGCCCTCTAGGTCCTATCAAAAGTAGTGCACTATGTAGGGAATAGGGTGCCATTTGGAATTCAGAGAGCTGTTGATGATGAGCATTACATAATTGTTTTGAAGAGGGGTATTTGTGACATCTGTATTAGACGCTAGCTTTAACTGGAACTTAAAGAAACAGCTGCATTTCTGTTTTTGCAGTATTTACAAATTGTTCCTTTAAAATGTGATTATTTTACCCTGTTGTCACCTGTTTGAAACTTGATTTAGTTTTTCTCTGGTATTATCAATACCGGTATGTCAATTTAAGAAGCTTTCGGACAGGTGAAAAATCAAAACCTACTAGTGGCTAATAAGGTTAATGTCAAGCCCTAAGAAGTATGAAAATAAATCATACTTTTGCTCTTGCTTTGAGCCACAATACTGTTGGCAACATTCAGCCAGTCATGGTCTGCTTGAACAAGCCGATTACACTCCAGCACAGATTGCGTTCCAAATGGCAACCTATTCCCTAGTACACTAATTTTGACCAGAGCCCTATGGCTCTTGGTCAAAAGTAGTGTAGTGCACTTTGTAGTGCACTTTGTAGGGAACGGGGTACCATTTGGGATGCATGGCAGTATTTGATCAGCGGTTTCTGCACTTTTTGGATGCCAAGAGAGGCTGCTTTCCCAGCATAAAAAGAGATGAGGACATGAGAGATCAATAGATTTCTTCTGTCAGAGGCCACAATTGGATCAAAGGGAGGCAACCATAAAGTAGTGCACTTTGTAGGGAACAGGGTACCATTTGGGATGCATGGCAGTATTTGATCAGCGGTTTCTGCACTTTTTGGATGCCAAGAGAGGCTGCTTTCCCAGCATAAAAAGAGATGAGGACATGAGAGATCAATAGATTTCTTCTGTCAGAGGCCACAATTGGATCAAAGGGAGGCAACCATAAACAGCAGCCGTGTGTGTAGAGATTTCTTTAGCAATTTGTTTAGCAATCATTTATCTTAGTTTTTCTGAGTTTTCAGTTCCAATCATTCAATGTGTTACACAGGTTCTTCTCCTCCTCCCTCTAAAGTCTATGTTCAAATATCATCACTGACTAGAGAGAAGGCAATGCAGAACAGACACCCAGTCAACCAGTCTCTGGTTAAAACTCCTTGTTTGTTTACATTCGTCACTGATTTATAATTGAATCAGACAAGAAGTCGTAGCTGCAGTCAGTTTTCAGAAGTTGGTCTTCAACAGCTTAAAGAAGCTTCTGTAGTTATCCGAGCCCATAGGGAATTAGATCAGTAATTATGTTGTAATCATGGTTAGGATTCCTTTCCTGAGGTCGACATGAAGACGGACTACCAGGACGTGTACACAGAGCATTCGCGGACCAACTGGCAAGTGTCTTCACTGACATTTTCAACCTCTCCCTGGCCGAAGGTAACCTGCCTAAATGACCACCGCCCCGTAGCACTCACGTCGGTAGCCATGAAGTGCTTGGAAAGGCTGGTCATGGCTCACATCAACACCATTATCCTGTAATCCCTAGACCCACTCCAATTCGAATACCGCCCCAACAGAGCCACAGATGACACAATCTCATTCGCACTCCACACTGCCCTTTCCCCCTGGACAAAAGGAACACCTGTGAGAATGCTGTTCATTGACTACGGCTCAGCGTTCAACACCATAGTGCCCTCAAAGCTCATCACTAAGCTAAGGACCCTGGGACTGAACACCTCTCTCTGCAACTGGATCCCGGACTTCCTGAGGGGCCGCCCCCAGGTGGTAAGGGTAGGCAACAACACATCTGCCATGCTGATCCTCAACACGGGGGCCCCTCAGGTGTGCGTGCTTAGTACCCTCCTGTACTCCCTGTTCACCCACGACTGCGTGGCCAGGCACGACTCCAACACCATCATTTAGTTTGCTTACGACACAACAGTGGTAGGCCTGATCACTGACAATGATGAGATAGCCTATAGGGAGGAGGTCAGAGTCCTGGCAGTGTGGTGCCAGGACAACAACTTCTCCCTCAATGTGAGCAAGACAAAGGAGCTGATCATGGACTACAGGAAAAGGAGGGCCCCCATTAACAGCAACGGGGCTGCAGTAGACCGGGTTGAGAGTTTCAAGTTCCTTGGTGTCCACATCACCAACACAACACAAACACACCAAGACAGTCGTGAAGAGGGCATGACAAAGCCTATTCCCCCAGGGCAGTGTGGAGTACAATAGAGATTGCATCATCTGTGGATCTTTTGGGGCGTTATGCAAACTGGAGTGGGTCTAGGGTTTCTGGGATAATGGTGTTGATATGAGAATGGCTTTCTAGCAAAGCTTGAAGTGTTTAATGAGAAAATGACAATGTTTCGGGGGTGCCGTACTACTATGTCTGATCCTGTAAAACAACACATTTCACTGCACCTATCTGGTGTATGTGAAAAACTTTTTTTATGGGTCTTTGTCAGGACCAGAAGTGCAGAAGTGTGCCTTGAGCAAGATTACCACATCAACCTGTCTCTCTAATACAGAAATAAAGACCGCATGTCATGTTTTTTCCCCCAAAGGCTGGGAAGAAGGAATCTTTATGTGGTCTTGTCAGACTGAATGATTGCGCCCATTTATCAAGATCCTTACACACACTGTATACTGTATGTCTATTGCCCATTGGTTGATATGTGCACACAGCTTGATTTCTCAGAGTCGAAAACAGGACCCTGTAGCAATGCTGTGTCTTTCATCCTTTTTATTTGTCTATTCATTGCACTGAGTCAGCATACTTTACGTTTGCGTCCCAACTGGCTAGGGAATAGGGTGCCATTTGGGACACAGCCTACCATTATGGATCAATGTTATCTTCAGAAAATGACTGCCATTTTGTTTGAACTTCACCTCTAATAATAATAATGATTGGTGAACCTTTGCACTAAGGTACCATGATTGATCGGGGGGTTGTCTGTCACCATGTCATACACAAATACGACACGTTGAGTCATAACTCAATGAGATTTACCCTGCGTCTCAATGGTTCTGCCCACCAGGAATGGAAGCTAGCAGTCATGTCCATGCTGTGATGTTACGCCTGAGTGAAGGGGCAGGATAACTCAAAGTCACTGAAGCCACTCACGGGCCATTCAAGTGGTCACTGGGTAAAATAGCTCTTGTCTCTGGATAAGTTTGAAGCATTGGCTGCGTCCCAAATGACACCAGAGTGCACTTCCTTTGACCAGAGCCCTATGTGACAATTTCTCAGGGGGGTGTGAAGTCTAGGGACCCTCAGACCGCAAATGCAGCTCACACCGTGGAGGGGACGGGTTTTGGGTCCATGGGTTCTGGTAGGCGGGGATCAGACTGAAAAGTTTTTTTAAAGCAGTGCGCTCCCTCACTGTCAAAAGCTGGGTTTACAAGGTGGGAAAGGCTTTATATATGACCCTGATAATGGCCCTCTATCCATGAAGAGCCAAGAAAAAGACCACATATCACATATTCAGCCTGTGGAGCAGCCACTGTTGTGTCCTTTGTGCTTTGTTTGTCAGACGGTGATGTCCGTTCCACCACAAAGAGTAATGATATCCGTAATCTTTAATGGGCCGTGACTAGGCCCTGCATTCCCAGCTGCGAGAACAGAGAGAGGAGGAGGGTGTTGAAGGCCTCAGAGCAGTCATGGATAAAAGGCATACCAAGTTTAACTCTGTGAACAAACAGAAGCTCAGTCGAAGCCAGTTGAACTTGACAACTACTGTACTCCGTCATTTGTTGTTTTTCTCAGCCTGTTGCAGTGACTTTGTTGGACTCTTGCCAAGGAGCAATGCTATTATGATTGAATCTGTACTGCTAAAGGGTCTTGCTTCAAGTGTGCTTCTATTGGTTGAACTCTTCTGGACTGGAGCAAGCCTATTGGCTCCCCAGCTCTATAGTGTGGTCTTTACACAGCAAAACCTGCTAGTGTCACTGGGGAAAGACCTCAACTTCAAAGCCGGCAATCCACGATGGCCAGAGGATTTCCTCAAATGTTTGTGTTTCTTGTTTGAAGAAGGCATATTCTTCTTGGTCAGTCTATTATTTGGGTTTGGTTTTTGCAGACATGTTTTAGAGAGAGAGACTTGAGGGTTGTAGAGCATGCTTACTGTACACAGTACCCTATGGCTCAGTCACTGGTCAGCAGTAAGACCATACAGTTTCCTTGACAGATGATTATGAATTGGATGGACCACCAGGTTGTTGATATTTGCTGTCTCTAAACTAAAGCATTTTGTTCATTTCAATGCTGGCTTGTTAGTCACAATGTGATATGGCTAATGTCGTTGCTAACTTCAGTAACGAGGAAGCAACAGACAAAATAATTTAGTAAAATGTTTCTGGTTTCATAACCATTATGAAACCAGATTGTATGTGCCAGATCCTGTTGGCACTGACAATATACCAATGCTCAGGCTTTTATGATATGATCTATCCCAATAAAAGTACAGAGATGGCTATTAATCATTAGGATCACATCACAGGATGAGCTCTTAGCCATGCTCACTTCCAGGAAGAGTTATCAATCAAATGTATATATAAAGCCCTTCTTAATTCAGCTGATGTCACAGTGCTGTACAGAAACCCAGCCTAAAACCCCAAACAGCAAGCAATGCATGTGTAGAAGCACGGTGGCTGGGAAAAACTCCCTAGAAAGGCCGGAACCTAGGAAGGAGAGAGAGAGAGAGAGTTAGAGAGAGAGAGGTTGAAAAATGGTTTGATAACGAATGTGAAACAGTTAGAAAACACCTAAGACAAATTGTCAATTGAATTGAATTGAATTCAGAGGTAGAGAGAGAGAGAGAGAGAGAGAGAGAGAGAGAGAGAGAGAGACCAACGAAATGAGTGACATTAAACAAATGCTGAGTCTACTATGCTCACATGTGATAGGCCGAGGGTCATGGTAAGATGGTAAGCACAAGAACTCTACCATCCTCACACTACATCCACCCAAGTGGCATGACACAAATGCTATCTTAAATGATAAACAAATCACATTTGCATAATAAGAGTTTACGTTAATTGAAAAATCCTATTTTAATAGTTCTTGTTGGATTGTGAGTGTTTGTCTCATTTTCAAGGTAATGGAGAAAAAAAGTTATGAAATCTTTTTACGTTGCATGTTGGAATTTACAAGGATTGAAGTCCTCTGCTTTTGGGCTAAAGAGCAGAAACCCAGAATTCCTGAAAGAAATTGATGATGTTGATATTGTAGTACTACAGGAAACATGGTGCAGAGGTGATGTTTCCACTGGCTGTTCACTAGGTTATATGGAGATAATCATACCATCCACTAAATTAAAAGGAATCAGACAGGGCAGAGACTCAAGGGGACTGCTAATATGGTATAAATCTGAACTAATTAATTCAATCGAATTGATCAAAACAGGAGAATTCTTTATCTGGTTAAAAATCAACAAGGAGGCTATCTTAACAGATAAAAACGTCTTCCTCTGTGCCACATACATCCCCCCCATCAGAGTCACCCTACTTCAATGAAGAGAGTTTCTCCAATCTAGAGGTGGAGAGATTAGTCACTTTCAGGCCCAAGGCAACATACTGGTCTGTGGAGACCTGAATGCTAGAACAGCAGAAGAATAAGACATTATTAACAATCATGGGGATAAACAGCTACCAGGAAGCAACAACCTTTCCCTCCCCACATACCCCCACAGAAACAACTATGACAAAGTGAAAAACAAAAATGGAGTACAGCTCGTGAAGCTCTGTCGAACACTGGTTCTGTACGTAGTCAATGGTAGGCTGAGAGGGGACTCTTTTGGTAGGTACACCTACAGCTCATCCCTTGGCAGCAGCACTGTAGACTACTTCCTCACCGACCTAAACCCAGAGTCTCTTTGAGCCTTCACAGTCAGCCCACTAACACCTCTCTCAGACCACAGTAAAATCACAGTGTATCTGAGAAGAGCGGAACCCAACTGTAACACAGAGCCAGAGACGTTCGGATCCATAAGCAGTTCACTTTAATAAGGTAGGTCAGACAGGCAAAACTCAGAGAACAGCGTAAAGGGTGTCAAAGGGGATCCAGAAACAGAGTCGGTACCAGGCGTGGGTCGGGGCAGGCGGCAGACGGGTAAACAGGAATCAAAACACAGTCCGAGGTCAAAAACAGGGAATCAGTCAATCGATCAAAAGAGTGCTCAGAAATGACTAGCCGGGGCAGTGCAAGACTTCGCAAAGCATAGGGGTCTGGAGAAGGAATATATAGGGGAGAGAAGTGGATACAGCTGTGCAGCTAATTAGACCTAGGTACGGGGCAGATGGGAAGTGTAGTCAATACTCCGGTGATGGTGTCCTTTGGTGATCGGAGAGAGCCACTGAGGTGCGATCCATGACACCAACCATGAAGCATCACGGCCCAATAAATTACACGGTACTAAACAGGCCTATAGATGTGTAAACAGTACAGACATCTACCAAAAAGCAATTAGTATCCAAAAAATACAATCTCTCCTGGACAACTTTTTAGCCTTAACATTCTCCTACAGCAATGAAGGTGTAAATTTGACCGTTTGGAACATATACTTTATAGTTGACAAATTAGCCTTCTTGGCTAATCTAAAGAAGCATAAGAGCAAACCAAAAATAACAGATAATGAAAAATGGTTTGATAATGATTGCAAAAATCTGAGAAATATGTAATCAAAAACACAGAGAACCAGACAACAAAAACACACGCCTTCAATATGGTGAAACACTGAAGCAATACAAACACACTCTAAGAACAAAAAAGCAACAGCACATTAGAAATCAGCTGTATGTAATTGAGGAATCCATAGAATCAAACCACTTGTGGGAGAATTGGAATAAATTAAACAAACCTCATCAGGAGGAATTGGCTATCCAAAATGGGGATATGTGGAGAAATCACTTTGCAAACCTCTACAGCAATATAACATTGAGCCCAGAACAAAAAGATATACAAGAACAATTACAAATCCTTGAATCAGCAGTCAAAGACTATCAGAATCCTGTGGATACCCCAATTACAGAAGAATAATTATTGGAAAAACTGTGCACTCTCCAACCCAAAAAGGCCTGTGGTGCTGATGGTATTTTAAATGAAATGATGAAATATACAGAGCACAAATTCTAACTCTTCAACATTATCCTCACTGCAGGTATTTTCCACGATATTTGGAACCAGGGATTGATCACACCAATCTATAAAAATGGAGACAAATTTTACCCAAATAATTAGAGGAATTTGCATTAACAGCAACTTGGGGAAAATTCTCTGCAGTATTATAAATAGCAGACTACATCATTTCCTTGACGAACACAATGTCCTGAGCAGAAGCCAGATATGATTTTTTTTAAATATTGTACAACAGACCACATTTACACCCTCCACACTCTAATTGACAAACAAGTAAACCAAAACAAAGGCAAAATGTACTCGTGTTTTGTAGATTTCAAGAAAGCATTTGACTCAATTTGGTCTTTTTTTATAAACTAATAGAAAGTGGTATTGGGGGGAAAACATATGATGTTATTAAATCAATGTACAGTCGTGGCCAAAAGTATTGAGAATGACACAAATATTAATTTCCACAAAGTTTGCTGCTTCACTGTCTACTATGGAATAATTAAGTATAATTACAAGCATTTCGTCACCAAACTGTTCCTGGATGGTTGGGAGAAGTTGCTCTCGGAAGTTGTGTTGGTACCATTATTTATTCATGTCTGTGTTCTTAGGCAAAATTATGAGTGAGCCCAGATGCACTCACACCTGCCTGCTGCCATTCCTGAGCAAGCTGGTGGTGCCCCGATCCCGCAGCTGAATCAACTTTAGGAGATGTTCCTGGCGCTTGCTGGACTTTCTTGGGTGCCCTGAAGCTTTCTTCACAACAATTGAACCGCTCTCCTTGAAGTTCTTGATGATCCGATAAGTGGTTGATTTAGGTGCAATCTTACTGGCAGCAATATCCTTGCCTGTGAAGCCATTTTTGTGCAAAGCAATGATGACGGCACGTGTTACCTTGCAGGTAACCATGGTTGACAGAGGAAGAACAATGATTCCAAGCACCTCCCTCCTTTTGAAGCTTCCAGTCTGTTATTCGAACTCAATCAGCATGACAGAGTGATCTCCAGTCTTGTCCTCGTCAACACTCACACCTGTATCAATGAGAGAATCACTGGCATGATGTCAGCTGGTCCTTTTGTGGCAGGGCTGAAATGCAGTGGTATTTTTGGGGGGATTCAGTTCCTTTGCACGGCAAAAGGAACTGATCACACTTCATGACATTCTGGAGTATATGCAAATTGGCATCATACAAACTGAGGCAGCAGACTTTGTGAAAATGAATATTGTGTCATTCTCAAAACTTTTGGCCACGACTGTACACTAAAATTGCGGTTAAAATTGGCAACAAGCAAACAGACTTCTTCTCTCAGGGACGTGGAGTGAAACAGGGCTGTCCAATAAGTTCATCTACATGAATGAATTGGCAAACAAATTAGAAGAATCGGCAGCACCTGGTATCACCCTACACAACACTGAAATCAAGTGTCTGTTGTACGCAGATGACCTGGTGCTGCTGTCTCCCACTAAAGAGGGGATACAGCAGCACCTAGATCGTCTTCACAGGTTCTCTCAGATCTGGACTCTGACCATTAACCTAAAAAAAAACGATTATAATGATATTCCAAAAAAGGTCTAGAAATCAGGATGACAAATATAAATTGTATGACCAATTTATGCAGAAATCCAGGTAATTCCAAAGGGTTCACATACTTTTTCTTGCCACTGTAAGTATTCAGACCCTTTGCTATGAGATCTCGGTTTGGCTCAGATACATCCTGTTTCCATTGATCATCCTTGAGATGTTTCTACAACTAATTGCTCTCTTTAAACTGAGCGTTGGAATGCCTGAAAAATACCAGAATAGAGATATAGTGAAGTTAAGTAGTATGTTATTTGCCAGCAGTAGGCCTATTGAATGTGGTCTTATGACACCTTTGTATAGTCTCCATTTTCTTGACCTCTGTCACCTGCTCCATGGCAATCCTTTCGCCTCCATTGAAGTTGTATTTGGTTTGAATGTCAAGCTTGTTCAATACAGTCAATCGGGAAACAATTGTATACAGTAGACTATGAATGGGTGTTAAAGTATGTGTAGCTTTGCTAGTCACTGTATAGTTTCTTCTGTGTGTATATACAGGTTGTGTATGGGCTGCAGTGGTCATATGAACCTAGTATATACAGTGGGGAAAAAAAGTATTTAGTCAGCCACCAATTGTGCAAGTTCTCGCACTTAAAAAGATGAGAGAGGCCTGTAATTTTCATCATAGGTACACTTCAACTATGACAGACAAAATGAGGAAAAAAAATCCAGAAAATCACATTGTAGGATTTTTAATGAATTTATTTGCAAATTATGGTGGAAAATAAGTATTTGGTCA